>DWJZ01005617.1:0-13852 GCA_018249125.1 Asbolis capucinus | reverse complement strand
AGAAAAATCTTCGAAATTACAACATTCGTCAAAACCATTTACGCCACGCTTTATACGCTTCGGTCCCATAGTGCGTCTGCTCGTTTTCCTGCTTATCACATAAAAAAGAATGTGGTTATCAATCCTTTATTTAGTGGATTGTATTATTTAATTCTAATAATTTATAGAAAATGTTGAATTCAAAGGTCGAATCGCTGTTTAATCGTAGAAATATGTAGGTCAAGCCATATTCAAACGATTGAAATTAGTGAATTTCGATCTTTTGTTATTTGTTTTAATAACGCGTTTAGGTTTTCTGTTTGTACACGATTACAGCTTTTGAGCCTATTCAATATATACAAGTACTTACAAATTAAATTATATATCGATGGTTAAAATCAATATATATAATCTATCTCAAAGAATTGTATGTTTTCTTAAAAAAGTCTTATACCTTTATAAAAATCGTGCTACTTAGTAGGTAAGTCGTCACCGCCGCCCATGGACATTAATAACACCAGGCTGGTGTTACGAACACGTTACCTGCCCAGAAGGAAGTAATAGACGCATATGCGGGGAAGAGAATGAAACCAGGGAAGACATTGCTAAAGTAACCGGAATCAGTGACGACAGCAACTGAACCAAGATATACCAACAACATATCAGCTCAGGACTGGTGACAGAGAAGAATGGGGAGGAGGAGGACTGATAGACAGGGAGAAAAAGAGGAGACCTGGATCTCAGGCCCCCCCAGCTGGAACACAACGGATCGTTTGGCAGCTGATTCAAGCAAAAGGGTGGTAGTGAGCCAGACGTTCTTCACAACAAGATAATAACCCTGTGAAGCCCTATCACTAAGCAATTATTGCTGATCGTTTGCTGTCTGCTGGCTGCTTGCAAATTTTTACACGGCGTAAACACGACACTAGTAAAAATAATCACTTTAACGTTACGTTAAATTGTTATGTTTTGTAACATTATGCGATTTAGTTTAGATATTAATATAATTGCAAAAAGCAGGTGTCGTATTGAATGTACTGCGCGCTAAATTGGGTCGCTCAGAAAACCAGTGTTGTGGCATGCCCACTTTACCAGTACGGAAGGTACCCTAAAAATAATTTTCTAGATATTTCTACTATTTTCTGTGCTTAATGTATGTATGTCGAATTACAGTTTCCTAATGCTAAGGGTAGAGTGGGCACGGACAGACAGACAGACGGACATAGTAAAACTTTAAAGGTCAACCTTTTACTATGCAAAATAAATGATTTTGTGCTATATACTATGTTAAAATATATATATATAATTATATTATATATTAATAATTTTTACTAAAATATTTGAAAATACCAGCTTTTATTGTAAAGCTGTAATATGTAAAGACACATAAAATTTCGTAACGGTATAGTTAACCGTTGAGGAGTTCCCTTGTCTGGAGCTAATCCTGAACGTAGTATCAGGTCAGGCTTATCATTAAAATGCATAGTCATCAGGACAGAAACTATGCAAAATTTTAGCTTCGTACTGTAAAAGGAAGTGGGTCTAATTATGCCTGCAAGATTTGACCCGACAGCAAACATACTAATATACAAACATACACCGCAAGTTAAATAAAAGCTTGTAAAATAAAGCAATTTTTCCAGGGACGGGGCGGCGTTTCAGGCGTGGCGTTCGGATATAACTGGCGGATCTACATCCGGTATATATATCCGCTATATCCGCGCAGATCCGGACGGGGGCGGATCAGCCGGATAACCAACAGGTGTGGGATGAGCCGGAGTTAGATACGCCCACTGGCCACGTGGGCTACGAACTTTGTTACAAACTTTTATCGCTGGATTTGTGTTGTGACTTTGAAGTTTGACTTTGCCACTGGATTTGTGTTGTGTGGGAATAGTTTGGTTCGGAGTGTATGAATATTGCGACTTAGAAATTAGTTGTGAATGTTCTGTACTACCGCACTCAGAATTGTTAATGATTTCTTAGATCGCTTCTTAGTATACTAATAGATTAACTAATTTAGAAATTGATTGGAACTAACTGAGACTTGATTGGATATTTGGATTTAGAACTTAATTATGAATATGGAAACTAAGAAGAACTTAATTTATGAGTATTGGCTGGCTTCAGCCATTAATGGCTCATTATTGAAGGGTAATGTGGATGTAGAGGCTTAGAGCATGCGGCTCCAGTGTGGATTGTTGGAGAGGTTATGGGTCAACCCAAGAATCGGATGGTTTTTGCTGCCTGAAGGCCTCCAACAGCTTAACAATTGCTATGTAACGATGAATTGGGATCTTCAGCTTTACGTGCCTTGCGAAGCACAAAAGTTTTCAAGATTTTTTGGTCACCCGTTCTCCTATAGACGGCGCCTGGTGTAACTTCACTTGGTTAAACACTAACGACCGACACAAGATGCCGAGTTAGTCATAATTATATTGTGACTAGAAACTATTCCCGCTGCATTCCAAAAAGCCCAGTTACCGGAAATAAGTAGTTATTGTTACATGACTGTAACAGTTAGGCATAGGGTGACGTGAACTTATAATCATGAAAGGCAACCAAATGGATTTTGTAGGCCACTGTAAGGCCACTCTAAGCCTCACTCGGTTATGAAGAGAGAAGTCCTGTAATGAATACAGGGTCGAAGTCATTTTAACTTAAGTTAACTCAGTGTATTAGTTTAATTACCATTTACAAAACTTAAAATACGTAATGGGTAATAAATAACAAAATACACGGCAGGGTTTTGTTTAAATCATTACAATTATTTAAGTTAGAGTCGTATCGGTAAAAGATGTTAAATTACGGCCTGAAATAATCACTGATGTGAATTTATTGTAGCACTTCTGGAAATAACGCTTGGAACTCTGTACTTATACAGGTACAGTATATTCACAGGTCTGACCGCGAACGAGTAAGCGATTATGCATTTATAAATAAATATATAATAAATATCTTAATATCTTATTTGTTATATTTTTCATTCGTTTAATTAAAACAGTATATTGTACATTCCTTTATTCGTATTATATGTTAAGAACAAGGTTTATTAGAAAGATTTAAAAACACAAGCTTTAATTATAGATCCATAATACAAAAAAACACACAAAATTTCATAACTGTGATGTTAACCGTTGAGGAGTTCCCTTGTCTGGAGCCAATCCTGAATCTAGTATCTTGTCATGAAAATATATTGTCATCAGGTTGAAAAATGCATGCAAAGTTTTTGCTCTGTAGTGGTAAGAGGAAGTGGGTCTAATTAAGCTTGCAAAATTTCACCCGTAATAAACAAATATACTATGAACAAACATAACCTATAAGCTAAATAAAAGCTTGTAAAAAGAAAACTTCGCACCAGTAGTTCATTTATTATAATGAAACAAAATGCATTTATTTCGTCCTAAGAACCAAAAGCTCACTTAAAGAAAGTAAAAAAATAACTATAAAAAAATCTCTACACCCACTACAAAATTAATAAAAAAATATAAATAAAACATAACTACAAATCACTACAGCATTTAATAATTTAGTATGTTATCATCATATTATTAAAAGCTAAATATAGTTGATCTCAATTTTATATCATTTATCAATTACAGTTAGAATATATCACAATTATCAGCATAACATTATCATTATTATTCTATCATCATCAACGTTAACAATCCCTTCATAAACACTGCAGCTGACTTCTATAGCCATTTACGCACCCGGCCGGTCGATTGTCGTTTTATCAAATAATTTAAAACTCATTCAAGTTCAGAAGTCGTCCGATTGCAATCCAGCTGTGCAATACCAAATTGCGCTTCAACGACTAATTCGCTACGACGTGTGAAACGAGTCGGCCAGTCTGGGATTGGGGTATTCAAGGCCACTACGGCATATAAGATCGTTCATAGTTCCTCTTTCACTATCAAACAACTTTAAGCCCGTATCACACAAATTGTTGAGAGTCGTTGTAAAGTTTAGGCTGTCATTATTATTGAATCAATCAGAGGTATAGTTCGATACGCAGGGGATGCGATACAACCCGCCATATTTATTGTAAACACCTCTGGGGGTAAATTAGTAGTGTAGGCTTATTATTTTTGTTTTGGTTTAGAAATTTCGTTTGTACGTTTGTCTTAATCGGAGGTCCTGAATTTAAATTTTGCTTCTCTAATTTTCAAAAACTTAGGTGCGTATTACAAGTTAGTCATTATTTCGGTCGGTGAAATATGGTGATAAACCTGCAATCTTGTGTTTTCCATAAAGTTCTGGAAGATGTGAAGTCTACCAATCCGCATTTGGTCAGCGTTGTCGACTATGGCCTTATCCCTCACATTGTGGAAGAAGACGCGAGTCTATTAGTGGGACAGTAATCGGTTTTAATGATTAGTAATTCAATGATTGAATTTAAGTTATTCATTAAAATGCCGATTTTAAATGACATCGAGAAGTGTATGGGAATATTGATGTAGTCTAAATTTAATACTTATTAAGGATAACTTAAAATATTGTGCTTTCGTGTCAAAATCAGTATATTCAGAAAAACACAGAGGTACATCCCTGGACCAGGTGGACTGATGACCTGAAGAAGACAAGAATTCCGCTGGATTTAAAAGGATCATGACTGGATTATGGCGGAAATTAGGAAAAGCCTATGTCTTGCAGTGGACTTCCAAAGATTGATGGACGCATGGACTAAGCAGAATTGACGCTAAAACTAAAAGCTAGTCACCATTGATACAACAAAAATATTTCACGGACCTCCATAATTGTTAGCGAAATTATGGGATATGCGAAATAAAATATTTCTGTAACCGTATCCCGTACAGTTTCGGATAGCTTCGGGTACGTGCGGAGTCTTAATAAAGCATTTTACGACATGTTTTTGTTTCACCATATAAGAACTGAAAGTATCCGAATTTAACGGTAATCAGTAATAAGTAGATATCCGTAATTTTATTCGTATCCGATATCCATATTCATATCCGAAATTTCACATCTATAACATGCCTGAAACATAATCACACACACAATTCTGGTTCAATTTCATTGTCTCAGTTTCCATGTATCCTCATTATAATATATTCTATCTTAATATAAATTTACTCACACACATAAGACACATAACCGTATCCCAGTTATTTGTCGGCGTTCTAAGACCCAAATTAATAGTCTAAACTTGGTTGGATCGCGCCTTACTTGCAACTTAGTCGGCAATTAATTTATTGCGCAACTTTACTTTCCATTCTTTACTCAGCAACTTAGACGGTGTGTGGTGTTGCCATATCGATAATTTTGCTCTTTAAGTTATTAGGGGTAGTTAATATTATGTTTTTATTCCATTAAATAATTATTTGTGGATAGTAATATTTAATATTTAGTATCTGGTTAATGTTTTCTAGACCGTCATGTGTAAAATATTATAATGAAATTCAATAAACATAAATGATAATTTATTGCATGAATCGTTTGTCGTTCGTTAGAATAGACGACGGAGCTTGTTTTTTTCAATATTTTCAGAAATGTCTTTCGTTGGAAAAAAATGTCTGTTTCGTTGGAAAAAAAATGTCTGGAAATGTTCTACTATTGTACACATGTCACTGAGGAGGTTTAGAGCATACTACAAAACGGATGGATGGAGATTAATTTCATCTTAATTAAACAAAAATCCTTAATTAAACATAAGGTCGTGTAAAAATCTTAATATATCACCTCGATACTAGACTAGATATTTGACATAAAAACCAGTTTAATGCAGCAATAAATTTAATATGGCGACATAAATTCAAAATCTGGCAACACTGCCAGCTACGCCTACGCCGCGATAACCGTGCGAGGGAGATTTATTTGGCGAACTTGTTATAACTTCACAATTTGTCCGTATTATCGGTGAGTGTGTGCGCCACTTTTATCTGTTGCCTCTGCCGTAAAGTTTAATAGGATATTATCATATTGGATATTAATTAAAACAATAATTGACTTAGCAAGCTTTGTAAAATGTCGTGAAAGTTAAGCAGAGTTGGGCATGGCCGGTTGAATCTAATGACGGATGGAAGAATTATAAGAGCGTATTTTTATGTTAATTTGTAGATATCCAGTATGTTAAAGTACACCAATTGGCGTAATTCTTATGTCGGATTCTGTCAGCCGTTTTAAAATGTTGTATTTAACTATCAACAAAATGCCGAATTCTGTAAAACTTCGCCTTCTGGAAGAAAGTTTTTCTAAGTTAGAAATCACACACAATTTATAACATTACAAGGATAGGCCTGCGGATTTGCCCGCGTGGTATGCTACTAAAAAGTAGCCTATATATAATTCCAGACTACTAACTATCTCTGTGCTAAATTTCATTCAGATCTATTCAGTAATTTTTACATAAAAGAGGACCAAACTCCTATCCACTCTCACAAACCTTCACACTTATTTTATTAGCATCAAGAATTAACCTGGGTTTCCACTGACATTATATAAGTATTATCTATAGGTAAAACATATCTAGTATAACTTTACGTCACTCCTAAGTAAATTACAACCTTAACGGTATTGTTACAGCAATTCTAATTAGTCCTCCTTATTTATGATTCATAAGCCAATGTACAATAAATTCCCGGGGAATCTTTCCGTCCCACATGTGTTAGTAAGCCAGGGAATTAAGAATGGTGAATGTTGGTTCTCGACTAATAAGAGATGGGATGTAAGGAATCGCTTACTATATTATTTATGGGGCTACGTGACGTCCGTGTAAACGCTCCCTAATACTTCTAGATTTTACTTCTTTAGGATACTTGGAACTTTGTCGTTCTGAGCCGTTTAGGTTTTCTAATGCGGTGTTTTGGTAGGAATGTTTTTAAGGTGTATTGGGTTAAAGATTAGTTTCGTGAGCTAGAAGTTTTTAATTATTAAAAGTTTTTAATTACCTTCTTTATAAGATAGTTTTAGATATCGGTATTAGTATTGTAGTTAAATACATAAATAGTTATTTTTTGAATAGATTACAGAAAAAAGAACAAGCAATCTAATAAAGTTATTCAATTGAATTTTAATTTAAATGCTAAAACCGTTCTTCATTAATTAAACAATCTGTTTCATTCATATTACATCTCGTATTTACGAAAGGATATTTTTAATGTACGACCGATTTGGATAGGTTAATTAAGGAGAAGAATTTGTGACAAAAACTCCTCGGGTTAATGCAACAATTTATGTATATGTAACAATGAAGAGAAACAACTGATTATGCAACCCAACCAAAATAAATTTATCAGGTGTATGTTGACAAAGCGGTGTAAATAATGACTCTCATATTTCGCAGTATCACACTCCTCTTATTGCCAAAGGGGATAAAACATTGTAATTATGCTTAGTCTTACTAACGGAGAGAATATTGCAGCGACAATATCGCTTGTGCTTCTACGACGGTGAAAAGAAAATGTTTGATTTATAATCAATTATAGTGGGTAAATATAAAAGGCGCCCAAAACACATTATTTTTAAGTTTAATTAATTTTATAGCTTGAATTTCAATCAAATTAAATCAGAACCAAGAACCACTGTATATTTTTTCAAAATTTTGATGACGGGGCACTTTAACATCGATGTTTTTTGGAATTGTTGTTTTTCTGTCTATCTGTCTGGACACGCATCACATGAAAACCCGCAGACTGATTTCGGTGAAACTTTGTAAAGTTATCACTTATATCCTCGATTAACATTTACAATACTTTTTATTCCGAATAATTCCCGGGTTTCCTTGGGATAGAGGAAGAAAGTTTGAATGGGAATTTTCTTAAATATCAACCGATTTGCTTGAAATCGCAAATAAACATTCCTTATTTAATAATGAAATACATGTTTCACAGTTTTTTTATACTTTGTGAACTAAAGAAAAATAAGGCAAAATAATATGTATATAATAAAATTTTCGATACAATTTTCTGAGTAATATGTGTTTACCTTGAATTTGAAATGACATATCCTTAAAATAATAACCTCCAATATACATAAATTTAGCGTGTTTTTGATTTTATCCTATAAGGTATGAATGTTTGTACTAAAATACCGTGTTTAGTCATGGAATGACTTTTAAATACCATTTAAGATACTTTTTATCCCGAATTACACCTTTGGTATATGGGATGAAAGTTTGTATGGGATTTTTTGGTTCACTGGTTATAAAAAAAGAATGTATGTATGTGAGTAAGCGAAGTTAGTAGAAAATAAGGATAAGCATTATTGTAACGGATAATGTAATAATAAATAACTTTAGATGTATTTCTGTGCCCTCACTCAATTACTAAGTGACAATTCGAAACTCATACATTTCAGAATTAGTTATATCGATACGTAAGGTCGTGGGTTCCAATCCTGCGTCGATTTCTGATTTTCAAAAGAGTTATGTGTTGATTATCACACAGAGAAAACATCGTGAGGAAACCTGCACTTTTGAGTGTTCCTCATAAGGTTGGTGGTGGAGTCAACCAATCCACACTCTACCAGCGTGGTGGACTATGGCCTGTAACCCTCACATTGTGAGAGGAGACTCGAGCAACACAATGTCCCACACATTGCCTTGCAAAGAGGAATAAATCGTATCGATATTTTTCGATCACTCTTTTATCAGCTCTCTCTCCGCCGGTCGTTACCGTACCTAATATAGAAATTTTGCTTTATACGCCATCTTAAAGCTCGCGCTGTCTTTCGCCTCATACGATCCCGCTATAATTTTAATGAATATGTATGTATAATGTTGGTGCATTTACTTGAACTTAGCTAAAGGTATTTGTGAAATTTAGGTGGTATAAGCATCAGATACATTTGGTATTGAGCTTTATTTAACTATGCCTACAATGACTAATGGCCGATAGTGAGCACAAATACATCCTCATACATCTCCTCATACATCCTCATACATCCTCATCTAGCCTCCATCTAGGCTTCCATCACCCGGCTCCGGTGTGGAT
This sequence comes from Asbolis capucinus, assembly GCA_018249125.1. Lineage (NCBI taxonomy): Eukaryota > Metazoa > Arthropoda > Insecta > Lepidoptera > Hesperiidae > Asbolis > Asbolis capucinus. Next base: position 4,919 of record DWJZ01005617.1, on the reverse strand, counting down.
AGGTGGAGTGGCTACTTTTTTGTTATCGAAGGGGAAAACTTTAAAAGGTACCCGGTACTGTTGGAACGACACAGGGTTATGTGGGATTTTTTACAGCACTAAAACCCCGGGTGGCCTTCCTCAGTGCTATGGAGGACTCCGGGTTTTCTAATGAAACGCAACCGGAGTCTTCCTAGCGCAGTGTCCTATGTTGGGTTCCTCCGTAGAAGGACTCGAAGTCCTGCATTTGGTCTACCCAGTATGCGGCCACACAAACCGACGTCCTTCCTGGGGCTGCTATTGGGCGGTTAGAGCTCCCAGTGTAGCGGAATCGACGGCTATACGTGCCCTCAAAGGACGGAGTACTCATGAAATTTTTCCTCTGCCATTCTCTTACAAATCGCGCCCACTGTTTCTCAACCTTTTCAACCTTATAAGTTTGAAAGGCTTGCTTTACTGAACCAAGAATTATACTAAAAAATCATTTTTAAACAACCCTTAACATTGCTATGTTCATAAAGAATATTCTAGAACGTCGGTCTCGCGAGCGTGGAGCGATGTATCATCTCTAACAGTAATCTACGGCGGCAAGAATTATTATTTATAAGGTAATTACAAAAACACTCTCACGCACGCTATCTTAATGTTATTTATGTGGGGATAAACGCGATTTGTAGCGATACCATGCGTTTAGTTTTATGACGGACTGTCCGTGATGTTACACATCGAAAATTCTGCTAGAATTGAGTGAAGGGAGTTGCGTATTACTTTGTTTTATTTGTACGAATACCAATACGAGTGATTCTTTTTTAGAGTTAATATGACTACTCTATTCAACCGTAATAGGTAGATATAAAGTAATTGATTTTTGACGGAATATTTCTTAATGTTGGCACAAATTAGCGCTCGGCAACGAATCTATTTGCTAGTAAGTAAGTGACGTAGTAAGTGGCGTTAAAAATATAATAGATAGATATAATAAGTAGATATAGGGTATTAAATTAAAATCTCTTCACTTTTAATTTCATAAAAGATACCTATTAACACGTGAATCCAGAAAAATGAGTCTCCCTCTTCTGCGATGTTGTGATATTGATAATAAAATCAGAGGCGAAGAGGAGAAACTAGTTTGCGGCCATCTGTAATTTCATAGTAACCGATTAAGAAAAAAAAAGACGAAATTAAGAAATTTCAGAACATAATTTGCAATAAAAAACAATTTGAATAATTGTTATTTATCTGATTATTACGCTAACACATTAGGACACAGTATTGTGATGTTAGTGTAAGGTGTGAAACACTCACATAAATAAATATGAGAACAATCGATATAGAGACAGAATAATTACAATGTCCGCGTAACCAAAAGAATAGATGGTTATCCTACGAGTCCGGATTTTTTTGCATATCACCCCTAATATCAGGAAGAGAGTGAATGATAAGCTCTGAGGTTCTGTAGTCAGGAAACGGAGATAGATTTGTCTCAGGCTGAGAGTCTTATGATGGAAGCATATCTTGAGACGCCAGGAGGCAGTAAGCTTTGCTTGAATGTAGGAATACCTTATAATTTTTAAATCTCATACATAGATATATAATCAAATATGTTGTCTTACTAATTTTATGACTACGGGAGTTTTTTAGGATGTTTAGTCGACCTTTCAAACTCAAAATGTTATTTATTAACGAATTAAAATACACTTATGAACGCTATTACTGAATGTATTTCAATGAAATTTTGTTTCAGAGATAGCTTATAGTATGGATTAACATGTAAGCTATGGACGTGGGCAGAATCTAGTTAATTGTTTTAAATTCATGTTTGTTTAACGTTAATCTTTGATAGTACACACGATTTATATTTTACACGTCGATGTTACCATATTCGGTAATTGAAGAGTAAAATAACAAATACCAAGGGCTTCTATTAATAATGGTTCATTTGCGCAGGGTAACCTCCTCATCCTGAGGAGGCCTAAAGCATACTCCACCACGCTACTCCAAAGCGGATTGGTGGAGGGGTTAGTGGTCAACCCAAGTTTCTATGCTATTCTTTATTCTATGTTTCTATTATTAAAGATTCTAACGACTAACTGGGACTTACGGCGTGCACTCCAACAGAAGCGCTCATGAAATTTTTGCCACGCATCTTCTTCACTGCCCGTGCTCGTTGCTCCTTAACTTTATCGATCGCATACGAATCGAATAATTTGGTATCAGATGTGTAAGTTGATATATTTATTTATAATTTAATTAAAGAATCCGGCCCTTAGCTATGTTGAAGGGAAGCGATGCACAGGAATTGAACGATTTGATATCGAACGAGTCGACGCACGGCGGGTATCTCTTCGTCTTAAACATCCGCCAGTACGAGCGACGTGTTGCGCCTCGTCTTTCATCAACCGTACCGCGAAGGATTGGAATAAGTTGCCTGTGTCGGTGTTCCCTTTCGATTACAATGTAAATGTCTTCAAGTCAAGACTGAATAGGTTTCTAACTTAGTGCGCTTTACCATCGAAGACTTCATCGCCACTTACTATTAGGTTTGACCGTAGTCAAACGCTAAGTTATCTAAGGTAAAAAATATTGCAGTTACTAGTACAACACTTTTACCGAATAATCTTATGAGGCTATATTCTCATATTTCTGTACAGTGAAGTATCGAGACGTGATGAAAAATATCTTCATACATCTCCGAAAGATATGATGTTCAACTTTCCTGGAATATGATTTTAAGTTGAATCTTATATTGACTTATTTACGAGTGGAAATATTGGCTATTGCACATCATGCAACCTTACCTTATTTTTATATAAAAAATAATGTTTGTAAAGTTTGTTTGTGGACCGTTATAGACTCTGGACTAGGAGACTGAGTATTTAGCAACTGTGTTCAGAATTCTCTGGAATATGTTTTGGTACTAAAATTATACAGATCGGACACATGACTGATGAGACGGTAGCAACGAGCGCCGGGTTCAGTTAGAGCTATAAAAAATTGAGAATCTGTTAGAAACTTTATTACAATTTTTATAAAAAAATTCAAATGACAGCATGTAAAAATACAATGTTTCACACTTACGTGTACATCGGATTAATTTCCGATTGATAAGTTAAAACCGATTTTTTTCTATCGATGTTAAAATTAATTTAATGTTTCCTTTTTTTTGTATATATAATATTTACTTTCTTTTTATTTATTTATTTATTTTTATATCACCTCTTATAAAAAGAAAACAAAGGGCATAACTTAATGCCTAATGGCATTGTCCACCAGTCAACCCTGGGTGGAAGTGGGAAAAGCTGTTGGTAGGTGATTATCTTAATAAAATCCAATATAAATTAAAAATCAAGTGAAAAATTACATCTTTTTTGCCAATTATTGTCTGTTTGTGTGATTGTACGCGTACATGAACAACTGTCATAAAAATATTATCTTTAACCCTACGGAAATCGTCTACTAATTTAACTTTATAAAGCTCCCATGACTTTAAAGAAAATATAAGACCATAACATATCTTCAAAGTGAAAGGCAGCCTATTTAAAGGAAAATTGGAAAGATACTCATACATAACTTAAGGGACAATAACATTCCGTTGACACTAAATACCTCTTAAGGAAACTACATCTACTTCTTAAAGAAAATCATATTCATGGGTGTGAAATATTCTGAACCTTATAACCAGGTCGTATTATTTTAATATACGTAAACCGAGCGCCGCAGCTATCCTTATCACTCACAAATAATAAATGTAGCGCCGTCTCTGTCTATTTTCGTAGGATATCTTAATAAGATTCATGAAAGGACGCCATATTTTATATCCGACTCTGTCCTCTATCTTCTTATATTATCCGCCAAGAAGAGCTTTTGAAATATGTGCTTGCTTGGGAATTTCCGATCTTTCAATTACACCTTTGTCGTGGAGTTTCAGTGAATTATTTTGAAACTTAGCGAGTTAGAACCGTCTGCAGTTCTTGTTTGGTTTTATTTTGGAGTTCAGAGTATTTTTAATGTTTGAAATGCTTTTGATCTTTTATACAGGAGGATTGAATTGAATTTAAGAGGTAAAGAAAACTAGAGAGATATTTATTGACGAAAGATTTGTTGAAAACAAAATCAAAAGATTTCTTTTGTTTTTTTTTTAATTTAAACCAACTAATTGACGTAAAATGAGTCTACGTCTACTACGTGTTCTACGTCGGTGACGTTATATATTTTTAAACCACTGGCTTAAAATAAACACGCTAGCAATTTTTATTTGGACTATTCTAACTCCGTAAAGAACAAAATAAAAAAACCGTATTTAAAAATTTATACATTTCTTTTAGGTATTTTATTAATAATCGAGTTGTCTTAGATTTATACTGTATTGTGATTGTAATATAAAAATATTAACCTACGAATGTTATAAATTCGACAGTTTTGATTGCGACATGGATGGATGTTTGTTCCAATTTCACGCATACACTACGGAACTAATCTGAATGAAATTAGGCACAGAGATAGTTTTTGTTTATAGTAGATTGCAGTAATACACAGGATACTTTTTATCGATGTACCTACGCGGACGAAGCCGCGGCACAGAAACAACTTCTATAAATATACTATACTAGCGGCCCGTCCCAGCTTCGTATGGGTGGACATTTTGTATTTTATATTTTGAAATTATCAAACCTGACTATAATAGATATTACTACCAACTTATAAACTCTAAAAAATGGGTTTTACTGGCAAAACTATAATGCTGGGACATATGGTATAGCGAAGTTTGTTCATATGGATATATCTTTCAAAATTGTAGAACATTTCTGATCTATCATCAACTGTTTCTGCGGCGCATGCTATCAAGGACATGTTACAGTACTTTTTTTACTCCTTGGGTTCAATAATTGAAGTTTTAGTAAGGATCCCTATTTTTTTCTAGATATTTATATAGCCTATGT
>DWJZ01005616.1:0-13853 GCA_018249125.1 Asbolis capucinus | reverse complement strand
GAGGAAGAAACAAGGGAAGAGGAAGAAACAAGGGAAGAGGTACATTGCTAAAGCCACTGGGATAAATAACAGAACCCCAGATACACCTACAACATAATACTTCAGGACAGGTGACAGGAGAAGAAGAATTAGATGAAGATTTTAACATAATATCGAGTTATTTTGTCCTCTCAGAAGCTTGATTACAAGACTGTTTGTAACTTACCTAATAGAATTTGTTATGTAGTCATACTCAGGCACCTCAACTTTCTTCCCCGCAAGTATGTCCTTCATAGTGGCCAACAGTTTCTTATCATCGAAAGCATCAGGGTGGTCAAAGTTAAACTGTCCTCGCTCAGCACGAAGGCGCTCAGAGGGCGTCAGGGTGCGGTAGAACGAGTCTTGACTGATGCAGACCACCCGTCTCTCAGTCTGCTCCTTATGCTGTTGCCCCAGTTTCTCCACAATTCGCTGACATACTGTTGACTGTATGAAAATAATAATAGAACTGATAGAAGATGATAAATATACTACGACATTGTTTAATGCTGTTAACAATTATTTATGTGTTTATAGTTTTCACATTCCTCCCTTTTATTTATTACAGTTTACTTTTTTGCTTCTAGTCACAAAATTTCACAATCCCCATGTGTGGTCTGGCAGAAAATGCTAATGTAATGTAAAAATATTTGCTCAAAATTACAATACACACAAACACAAACTTATTTATGACAATTTAGAACATTTTGTAATTTATTTCGATGTAAACACAATCAAAATACTGGAAAAAATCAGAGACAAGTTTTTTCACACGATTACTACCAAAATAATTTTTTGTCATGAGCTTTAACTAGATGAGTTGCCCCACTTTTCCTATTCCAAAATTTCTCAATTGTGGGAACTAAAATAACAGGAAAGAGTGTCCTCTATACATCGGAAAACATGATGGTACCACTATTTTTAGGACAATGTGGATTCCTAGAGTAACTGGTAAGTGAATTTTTATTATTTTATTCATTTTATTCCCTATTTTTCCCTAGAAATATTAATGAAGTATGCTTATTATAACATACAGGATATAAATAGCCTATTCTTGCAGCCAGCGACAAATAAAAAGACATCTGCCACCATTAAATTACATAGTAGTATTCAGCTGCCTTTCATAGAAATAATGTGGTTGTAGAGCTTTTCACAAAATATTCAAAGTATCTCCTTAATACTAGTGTACTAGTACTGTGTAAATTCTTTGTAACAATATCATATAACAATGACCTCCCTATAATTTAGAAGTGAGCACAACTTGGTTGGTTTATGTCATCCATATAACGATAATTCTCTATAATGATAACAAAATCTGAGTCCCTTGAGTCTCGTTATAAAGAGTATCCACTCTTCTTATTACTACCAATCAATAAAATAAGAAACTCAAAAAATATTTTTCCCTCCATTGATAGAAACATTCAACCTACCTACTCTGTTAAGGGTTATACACAGAGTAGTTTGTCCCTAAGATTTTTCACAATGGGTTATTTAGACATACACAAGTTATTAATTTAATATTGACATAAGTAATTATCAATTAAATATAGCTATTGAAATTATAGTTTGGAATTTTTTTTATTTTCTGTAATTTTAAAATTACTTAATTAGCAGGAAGAAAATTATTGAAGTAGTAAAGAAATAAATACTTAATGCAATAATGTAAGGAAATATAAAAACAACTGATTTAATAGAACGTAATCATTTCTTAACTAAAGAAATTGTCTGAAACGTCTGTCTTAAGCAACAATTTCTTTGTCCTAGTTCTAAACTTTTTTCACAGACACTTAAAAGTTTCCACAAGGTCCAACATCCAGTAACAAGTTACCATAGTATATGAGGACGTGAAATTCAAAGAAAAGTTGTTGTAAATGTTGTAAACAAAAGAAGGATGTTTGTTTATTTGGAATGTGCACGGTGCGTCTTTGGAGGTTAGGAACCGTAATAAATGCGTTTTATCCTATAAAGACAATTTATTAGTAAAATACAAGGAATGTAGTTCAATATATTGCGATCTAAATCAGGATGGTTACGTAACAAGGGAATGGTATGAGGAAATCAATACTTTTTGATAACATTATTCTAACCTTTCCACTTGCAGTTCCACCTGCTACGCCGATCAGGAATGGGGTCTTGCTTTCCAGCCCGTTGGTAAGAACTGGTTCCGATGACTTTTCAGTCATTTTGTAGGTATAAATATTCTTTATTTGCCTTAAACCTAAAACACCAAAATTCACTGCACTTCTACTTTGTCGAATGAAAGCTGACATTGACATTTTGTGAAAGTGTCCCGAATTCATAGAGACATAGCGCAACCGTATTTGGAGTCCATAGAGTATAACACCGATATAGGCTAAGTATAGGAACACCGACGAATATTATCCTATGGTAAAAAAATCGATGATTTATGGAATTGAAGTGCTAAGGATCTAATTACTTTAATATATATCAAATTAAAAAACTCATAATTAGATTTGTTTTTGAATTTTAAATAAACTATTGATTTTTTTTCGTAACATCTTAACACTTACCGCATTGATTTTGTTTAAAAAATCCCACTGACTCGGAGTGAATGTCATTAAATAAAAAAGCAAACGTCAAAATTCGATAAGTAATTTCGGGGATATGCGTGGATAAACAATTATACACTTAATATGTAAATTTAATATTCTACCATAAAATCATTAACGCGAAACTTTGTGAGAATGGATGGACGGAAGGATCATTGTTCCTATTTCATGAAAAACTACTAAACGGATAAGGATAAAATTTTATAGGTATAAAAAATAGTCTGAATTAACAGATAGGCCACCTTTTAGCAATACCACTGAGAAGAAGCCTCGGGTGGAAGACAGTCGATTCTAAAGAAGAAAAATTAAGAATAGGTATTTAAACAGTAGTAAATATATATAAACTGCATAAATAAAAATTGTCTTTCACTACTACTGCACCGTGATCGTTTTATTTTAATTATTATATGAATAGTTGTACCTACTTAAAAAATATACGACTCCCACATAATAATGAAATGTAAGTAAAAGGAACAATTAAGTAATAAAACGTATGTATGAAATTAAAAATGCGATTCTTTATTCGAAAATCGACGGTTACATTTAATATAGACGACGTATTTTACGGAATATAACGTAAATAACTTCATAGTAGTATAATGTATCTTATATAGTATCAATTAAAAAAAACATATTTCATTAAAAAATATTTTTTTCACTTCATTCACACTCTCGAAAGCACAGACTTATTCTGGTTTTTTATTTAAACTTAAATGTTTTCGAGTTTGTTATCAGCTGTTCTGAGTGACGTAGCCATTTCTAATTGGTTTACTCTGAGGCGAGACCAAACAATGTAGTCTTGAAGACCAATGATTTGAGCGGCCATGAGGGCAGCACTGTCGGGGTAGATTACTGTCGCACATCCGAGGCCAGACGGAACAGACAGAGATGACCAAATGTCCTGGAACCAAAAAAATAGAAAATTAATGACTATTCTGAATATTATACCCAAATGATTTTGGTAGAATTCGATGTCATTTTGACTAATCTGCTAATATTATAAGTGTGAAAGTTTGGGGAAATGTTTGGCTTTACTCCACGCGCTAGCCGTTGAACGGATTAAGATGAAACTTGACACAGATAGACCACATCCAGGAAATTAATATAGAGTAACCATAAATTAATATTAAACTAGTATTATTATGAATTTAGATGAGAAGTGACAAATATAATATATTTATTTGCCATACCTGTATTTGTAAGTTTTGGAAAATAATTTTGATAGCTTTTAATGTTTGAAGAAAATATTTTAAATATATAATCTTTAATTTTTTTACCTGTACAAGTTTGTCCGTCGGTGGCGGGCAGTTAATGACAGGGTATGAGGTGTTTCCAGACAGGACTGGACCCAATCCATTGGAGCGCCCAGCAACAGCTATGAACACCAAAGCCCCGTGGGTGTCTTCATACTGTCGCATAATACGTAAGGTTTCTTCTGTTGCCTTGTGGGCCGAAGTCACACGCAGGTCAACGTTCAAACCGAGATTACGACCAGCTGTGAAATAAAATAGGTTTATTTATAAAAACATAAAATAAATGATTTTCATAAATAGTGCAGATTCCGACGTTTTTAGCATTAATAACCGGGCGGCTTGCGTCAGTGTTTAGTGATGAACCAAGTTTAATACCATCAGGCGCGGTTGGGAGGAAAGTAAGGAACCGCTAGTGACAAAATTTCTCGAACCGTTCCATGCTTCAGAGGGCATATAAACCCATCGATCCCGTCGTTATTAGGGACCAATCGTTAAGCCACGTCGAAGGCCTATGGCCGGTATAACATATTGCTGTTGTAGTATATGGTCTACTCAGTACAATGTTCACATTAACAAGTTAGAATCGATCCAGAAGAAATTTATAAAATTCTTAGGGATAAGATCACAGTTTAAAACATCTCATACGTTGTACCACGTAAACACTATGGACTCGTCTTATTAAAGCACAGTCGGAACGAATACGATATCGGTTCACTTCATAATATATTATCTGGTAAAATAGACTGCAGCGATCTTCTAGCCCCTATTGCATTACAAGTTCCATTACCGTACTCGGCACCACAACTTTGCTTCATGTTCCAAACAACATACCAACTCAAAAAAGAAATAAAAAAATTGCTTCGCCTTTGAAATGTACACCTCACACACAAAAAATACACATGTAGGTACAGTGACACGCACTCCACAAACACAGCTTGTTGGCTGTTTGTAATATTCCCTGTGTAATCCGTTTTGGGATTAATATTATAAGTTTTAGTTGTAAGTAAATATTGTACACCAAAGCTGTTGGATTACTGAATAAATAATTAATTTTCGGTACATTATTTGGCCACTAACCCCTCCACTAATCTGAATTGGAGCGGTGGGGAGGAGTTTAGGCCTCCTGATTCTATGAGAAAACTATCATTAGTGGCTAATTTTGTAGCCAGCCACAGTTTTTGCTAACTTTCATGTGAATAAAAAGATATGATAAAATGGGGTTTTAACGACACTTTCGCCTGAGAAATGATTTATTGGTTGTTTTTTTGTTCAGAACATAATCGAATTACCATCTGCAATCCTCATGCAGTGCTCCTGATCGGCCGGAGATCCCATGAACACAACTACTTTGTGGTGTATATTTGGCTTCAAGAAATCTAACTGGTCCTTCACCCAATCAAAGTTACGCTTTACTGTATCCAGATCTGCTGCCGTTACAGTTGTCAGGTTTCTGTATACCTAATGAAGAAATAATTGATATAAATGCTTACGTATACTATTGAATTTTCTTTTTGATCTCTAAAAATATTATTAATTATTTTGATTCCATGACTAATTTAAAATTGTAAATTTTACCTGTTTGTCTACCATCAGCCTTTTGTCCCCCGCAGGCCACAATCTCCACGAATCAGAATCGATAACATCGGCTAAAAGGATATTTCCTAAAACACAAAAATTATTCAAATCAGATGTACCTCAATCGTTCGTTTCTGTAAATTCCAATCACGTGGTGGCTCAATCTATGACAATCTATTAGGATGCTCTTGGTTGTCATTGACAAATTGACCCTAAAACGATAACCCAGCATTGTCGTCAATAAATATACATACCATCACTATCAACTCCGAATTCAATCTTCATGTCGATGAGAGCGCAATCACGTAATGCCCACGCCTTCTCCAAGATTTCGAAAACGAGGATTGCGCACTTTCGCATATAGTCAACTTCATCCTGATCTGTGAGGGCATACCCAAATTTGTGTTACTGACAATAGAGTAATTTTAGGTCATAAGGTCATAATATATATAATTAATTACTTACTTATTTATTCAATGTCAAAAGAATTTTCAGAGATAACAATGTCTTACCGATGAGTAATCCGTTGATGTTAAATTTGGCAGATACAATTTGTTCCGCAGACCATTGGGGATCATGGTTCGCATCATCCTTGAAGAAAGTCTCTTGCTTAGGTGGCGCGAATCGGAACCCTTCAGGAACGCCTGGATTTCTCTTAAGAAAGGACCCTGTGGCCAATCTGCGGGTCACCCATTCGATCGGAACCATTTCGCATTTCTTGGATACAAACGCAGTTGGCGTAGCGATTTTAACGAAGGCTGTTTTAACTCCTGTGTCCAATTATTACGGGTATTAATTGGCAGTCAAATATGAAATTTACCTTACTAGTTTTTTATATACTAGTGTTTAGGGTTTTAGTATAAATTAATTAATGATAAATGCTTACCTAAATGAACAAGGAAGATTTGATAAAAATTATAACACAATGAATTTGAAAGTATTCAGAAATTTTAGAAGATTTTACAATTTAAATAAGGATCAACCATCCAACTAGGTCTAGTGATATTAAAATTTCCAAAGTTCTAATTACTTATTTAGAAAATAATAATAATAATTTAGTAAACAAAAAGCAGAAAAAGTTTTCTATTATGATCATAAATATGTGTGAGGACATTTTGCACTAGCCAATTTTGACCAATATAATTCATTTTATCCTAATGATGTAAGAGCTGCAAAGAACGTATTAGATGCGCAAATATACTGATAAAAATATCGTAAATCATAATATATATAATCATATATATGTATAATGTTGTAACCGCTGGCAGACCTAAACTGAATAAATAAATAAATCACAATTAAAAGTAAACCTTTTAGACGATATAAGAGACGAACTGATGCGAACTGGATGGAGGGGTCAAACATTGGTCATTAATGTGAGTAATGAAGGTCGAAACAAAAGATATTGAACGAACAATTTAGATAATATCTATCTATCTAACGTAACGATATCTAACGTAAACTGAGTTTTTTGTCTATTATGAGCGATATTAATTCCCAGCACTTTTTCAATAAGGTTATAAAAAGTGAAATTAAATAAATACGTAGTTAACCTCTCCTAGGTTATTGACATCCAGTATTACATAATATTAACTTATATTATAATTGTTTATGTTGATAATCGAGGTTTTATTTCACAATTACAACATATTGTTGTGAATTTGACCTTTAACTTTACTCAAGAAAACAGAGTTCAATGATTTTCTTATAGAAATCACAAACAAAGCATTGGGCATTGAAATTATTTAATAAGGTTTAAAGAAAACCGTACATACAATCGAAACGGGACATATAAATGTATTATTTACATTTACGTTATATATTTGGTGACCTTCTATTTATCTGCTCTACGTAATCTTTACGAACATCCTTGATCTATGAGGCAATTTAAAATATGTCGCAACAGGATTATTATCAAAGCAAGCAACAGTACGTGAATATTTATCTTTTGCTTGAAATTCCTTAAACGGCTACATTATTACATATTTGTACTACTTGTTATATACAATATTTAATGAATGAAAATGAAAATCGTTTATTAAAACTTAATTACCTAGATTACAAGGTTCGAGATCTCTCCTGGTAAGTTTAAAGAAACCTGTATTAGGAGAGTCCCCTCTTCTCTGTGCGCCTAATACATTTTGTTTTAATAAAAAAATTACATATTTGTATTTATACATATCCTAGTTTCCTAATGAATAATATATTATGCCACTTTGACAATATCTTTAAATATTTAATCTAGATATACTTGAGATATTTCAAAATTAATTCGTCTTATGCTAGAATGTCTTACCCGCAGCCTTGAGTATTCCAAAAATTTTGGCATTCGTCTGGTTGGAAATCTCTGCTTTGCCTTCCATATCATGTGCTTTGACGCCATCTCCAGCTGTGATCCTATCCTTGTTTAGTAGAAGACAGTGACCTTCGAGCTGCGGCAGGTCAAATACCTGCTTCGTTTTACCCTCGATAATGAGGCCTCCGAGCGTGTAGCCGCCAACTGAAACAAATAAATAACTAATTCAGATTTAGATTGAGTGAATCTTGAACAACTGATGAATTTCAGGAGACGTTTTACTCTAAACTAGTAAACATTAAAATCTATTTTTCATTCATTTATAGCATTTATTTAACTATAATTTATAAATTTTCAATAATAGTTGAATTGTGTTAACCAATTTTCTGGTAACATAGCCAAAGATTTCTGTGAACTTTTTATTGTTATTACATGTTATGCTGCAATAGTCGATAATGATATGAGTTATTCTTTGTTTGTATTGCGTATTGATAACACGATAACCTAACATATTATTTATAGGTTTGTTTTCCAGCGAAACTTGTTTTTAACTTGCATTCAAACAAATAACATAAGGGTTGTTGTGTTCCACTGTTTTAACTTGAATGATGTAAAGTAGAATAACTAAATATCTTTGGAGAATTCACACAAGGCCAATAGACCCCAAACTAAGCATCAGCTTGTATTATGGTGATTAGACAACTGATAAACATACATAAATACTTTTTAATATATACTTATATAGATATTTTTATTACACACCCAGACACAGAACAAACTTTCCTGTTCATCACAGAAAAGTTTGACGTGGGTGGGAATTGAACCCACGACCTTCGGTGTAGCAGTCAGGTTCACTAACCACTAGACCAACCGGCCAGTCATGTAGGTGAATTATAAAATTATCGATTCTATTATATTATTATCACGACTGGCTAACCATGATAATTCAAAATCTATAGGATTTTTAATGACATTAAGTGATTAATGAATATATAATTGCATGAGACCTAAATTGGCTAAAATATGAGACAAATTACTTGTTTCACTTTAATTTTACTTTGCAACCATATCTGTATGAAAGTATATCTAAAATTAATTATAACTCATAAAACACTTGTCATTTTACCATCGTACTTTTATATCATAATTATTTAATTACGTCCGTAAGAACTGTAACAAAACGACATAATATGTTTCTTCGAAAAAAATCACTCAGTGTGTGCTACCCTTAAGTAGACAAGTACAGTCCGTTTTTCTCTTTCGTACAAAACTTGTGCACGAACCAATGGAGGACAATGTCACAGTTTTATTACATTACTTACATATTTAACTCACTAATAACTTGGACCTATTAACTTTTCAATGTCACAATACAATTTTTTTCTAAAAAGATCTAAGGAGAAAAGATCGTAAAATGCATTAAGACTGTAATCAAGTTCATAAAATTATCATAAAGTACATAATCTATTTATACTCTATTTTCAAAAAGCATTATGGCATAGATAGTCTTGATACTTTAGATTTTTTTTTAATTTAATGCTGTCTCTCCATCCTTGTCCCACTATGTTGAGGTGTCGCAAAGTTATTTACGGTTTGACCATGGGCAAACACATAATTATTTTATTTCACGAGGATCGACTTTCTTCGATTGATTTTTTTACGAGATTGAAGATTTCATCCACATTAAAGCTGCCTAACGCGGTGGAGTATGCTCAGTTATGAGCACAGAACACTATGTTATGAGGTGTCGTGTCCAGTAGTGGGCAATTAATAGGTTGTAGCCTCTTTGACCGGTCGTATAAGTTTGAAACTGGATGTTTGTATATTGTCCATAGCAGATGATTTCGATGTACCTACAATAAATTGAAGGACCGACTATTTTGATACAAAACGAAACGGATGTGAATTGCTTGAGAAATGAGCTCCTGATTATAGTGGTACTCCAGATATGAGTATGGCACTTATAAACTTCAAAAACTCGATTAGATGTATTGTGTTTACTTTGTGTTACCAAGTATTGTGTAGAATAAGTATGTCTTATAAGTTTCGAGCTTGGTGCAAGTTTCTCTTACCGCTCAATGAAAGTATCAACGGTAAGCTTTCTTAATTTTAGTTTAATTGTGAGTTTACGTTACATCGATCCAGAAGCAAAAAAAAAAATGGGACACATTAAAAGTTTTGCACATCTAGCTAATTAGAACTATTTGAATTTCGAATGTCATATTTTTTAAAACGTTGCATTCTTCTTGGTAATAAACATAAAAAAATTGGCGGGAAATCATTTGTCAATTGGTTTTGATGTGTGATAAATATATCAAAGTTCTACGTACGCAACGAAAATGGTATTAAGCCGAAAAGATTTTAGAGCGATGATTTTTTATGATTTTCGAAGTTCTCTCTCCGCGCAAGACTGTGCAGCTCGTCTTCAAAATGCTTTTGGGAGAGAAGAACCTTGTTTGAGCACCATGAGGCGATGGTTTGCTGAATTTGAGAGAGGTCGGGTTTCTTTACATGACGAATTTCGTGAAGGGCAGCCTTCAACTGTCGTCAACGAAAATAATGTGGCTACTGTTAAGCGATTAATTGAAGAAAACCCGCGGTTTACCTATGAGACAATTCGAGGGCTAATGGGGATTGGTATGAGTCAAATTCAGAAAATTTTACACAAAGTTCGGAAACTTTGTTATCGTTGGATCCCTTATTAACTTACAGCCGAGCAGAAGCGGGCTCGTGAGCAATGATGCTCTCAGATGCTACTGAAGTACGACCACGGACATTCTAACGCTGTTCATGACATTGTCACAGGAGACGAAACGTGGATTTATTGTTTTGAACCCGAGAAAAAACAGCAATCTTGTGAATGGGTGTTTGAAAATGAGAACAGGCCAATAAAAGTGCGGCAGGCGAGAAACATAATATTTAGATTACATGTTGTTTTTTTAATGTGTGATATACGTACCTTCCTAGACTAAAATATTCGCAAAAATAAAAATGGTATAAAGGCAGGTGTAGATAAATATTTAATGACTACTAGTGAATGATAAATAAACGATTTATCATGAGGTCGTTAAGTCCGTTTTACACTACACTCAATCACAATTTAGTTTTATTCAAGGTCAACCACTTTAACGTCTAACTACAGTCTACACGCTGTTAAAATAGTATAAAAGCCCGTAATAATACTACCAAAAGTAATATGATACAACGTATAAAACATTCCGTAACAGTCAGAGATTTTGTAACTCGGTTGGATAATACCATGGGTACAAATACATACAAGTTATGAATGGGAAATGTTACCTTCTTTTGGGTATGCCATTTTCACGTTTCGTAGAGACGAGTGGAACCGTGGAGCGAGTAGGAGTCTATGTGGGTATAGCGCGTCTTGTATACAGAACAGCGAGAGCCTTTTATAAAGTTTTGATAGCCAGCATGAAAGATCACCACGTGTTCTTCTACGCACTCGTTGGCTGTTTGACGGCGATTGATAACAAGTTCACGTACTTGGACTAAGATTCCTTGATGGTATTTTGTTGAATAAAAAATATTTAATTAAAAATATATGGAAAATGGAACTAAATATTAATATTAACCATATTTTGTATTTCCATGCAGGTTTTTTATTAGTTATGAATTATAAATATGTTTTAAGTATGTATATATAGCAAAGGTATGATGTTTTAAGGCTTATAATGAGCTTTTATGCGTATAAATTTTTAAAATGAACAAAATAGGTACTTTCAGTATGAACTTACCTCCTGCAAAATCAGTTAATCCCTGTGATAATTAAATACCCAATTTTTATTTTTTACACAATTTTTATATACAATATTTATACAATTTTTATACAGTTTTTTTATTACAAACGTGTTTGAAAAAATTTTTTCTTCACTAACCCCTAAGCTAATTAAATTTTTATTGCCTTATAATAATTTTGTAATATATTAGCTTCAAAACACAATGTGATATTAATGATCAAAATTGTTGAGTCCTTCTATAACGTCATCTGTCTGTCTATACTAGCCTGGAGGAGGCAAGGCAGGCAGACAACGGCACAGCACTAACACTGCCTCACTGTAATGTAAACCTCGCTCAGCCGCACGCGCAGGCAAGTTTTAACTTAATTTGAAATAATTAGTTTCTATATTGCACAGTTGGTAATCATTTCTTAATACGCGTGCCGGTAGTACGCTCGTCTCGTAAGCGCTTTAGTTTTGAACAAAGCTACAGTGTTAAGTGACCAGATTTGTATTTAGGTAAGTTTTTTAACATAACTATCAATAAGAAATCAATATCTAACATCTACTTAAGCTTTAGCACACTTAGCCTATGTCTCAAAAACAACATAGGAAATTCAATACACTCGCAAACTATTTACCTATATGACCTTTTTGTGGTCACGAAACCATGCCAATTCATGCACTTTTGTGGTTATATTTTTGTATTGTGTAACACTTACCTTGTCTCACCACAGAGTACGTAATCAATGCGGTTCGATTTACTTCACCCACATGGTTCTTAATTTAAGTGCGAACACCGTAAACTGCACAATTTTGACATATTTTGACAAAAGAAATTGACAACACAACACATTGACATTTGTTGTTTTGACATTTGGCCATGTGGGGGTTTGTTTTCTTTTTTTTTTGCAAAAATTTAAACCTTTTTGGAGCGAATTAGAAGATTAGGCAGATAGCACTCAGGACTGGCACTCAGCATTTGGTAATTGGTATTATTTAGTGTAATGGAGTATTGTGAAGTTACATTTTAATTCCCCTATCGAATTACTAGCATAGTTCTGAAAAAAATGAATTACTAATAAATCTAGGGATACTATTTTATATGAATATTATGAATGAAGTAGTATTGAAATTGAAATTTTGGTGCTCTTTGAACTTTTTTTTTATAGTTTACAATCATTAATTGATAGTAATATTAATTATTGCTTTTTTACTATTCCATACTATGAATAGTTTGTGTATAATAAATTTATAACTTGCTACAACTTATGTAGGCCCTTGCCTTATCACGTATCTGTAGTTAATATAGTGTGATTCCATCCTTTCCGGCTTGCAATCTTATACCTATTAATCGATAATCACTACCTTATTTATATTTCACTATATACAATCTTGCTCTTATAAAATAACATATTATTTTGTTCTGAAAAAAGTTTTAAAAGATTCTCAATTGAAAACCCTTCTCACTTATTTGGATATGTTTTTAGTGGTCAAGTTATCTTTTATCATAAAGCCAATATATCTTAAACAAAACTGTACTTTTTTATAAATAAATGAACACAGCCATACCTGCAGGGTTAGATTAGACTAGCAGTGGGGTCCTCTTGTGGACTAGGATTCTATGTATCGTAGGTGGCATGGACAATATGAATAATAGCTAAAACCCGGGAATAAATAAATATAAATATCTTTGGACAACTCGCACATGGTCATCTGACCCCAAACTAAGCAGTAGCTTGTATTATGGTGATCAGACAACTGATACATATATGTATATTTTAAAATACATTCTTATATGGGTATTTGCACACAGAACAAACATTCCTGTTTATCACAGAAAAGTTGGACCTGGGTGGGAATAGAACCCACGACCTTGGGTGTAGCAGTCAGGTTTGCTAACCACTAGACCAATTGGCCTGTCGATCTTCACTGGTCCCATAAATATTGGTCCCAACTAGACCAGAAATAAACACAGGAACCTTTGGTTTGTAGACAAAGTGACTACTAGCTAGAATAAGTATTCTGTTTATGTTTGGATCTACATGGGAGAAAGAGAAATAAATAAATGTCTTTGGACAACTTAAACATGGTTATTTCACCCTAAAATAAACATTCCCTTACAACTGATAAACATACATAGATATTTAAATACATAATTACATAGATACTTTTGACACCCAGGCACAGAACAAACATTCCATATACATATTTGTTTTTTAATGTGGAAAGGGGAATATGATAACAATGTAAAAAATTTTATGAATTATCCATCATCAGAAGACATTGCGATGTGATATTGCAAAATGTTGTTCTCTTAGGTATAACATTTCTATCGTTAACTTAAAACAATATCAGGTAAAGGTTCTAAAACTCTATGAGAGATTTAATAAGAATATTATAT
>DWJZ01005615.1:0-13854 GCA_018249125.1 Asbolis capucinus | reverse complement strand
GATTTTTACCCACTAAAACCCCCCGGTGGCCCGCCTCGGCGCTTTGTAGAGGACTCCAGGATCTCTCAAGGAACACCGGAGTCGTCTGCGCATGTTGCCCCATTCGAGCCCGTCACTAAGTATTACTCAACGACTTGTGGTGGCCATACACACAGTGCCGCACTTCCCAGGATCGCTTGCTGGATGGTTTCTAGGAAGGTTATAGGCTATATATCATCACGCTAAGACCAATAGGACCGGAGCACCAATAAATAATGTTCCAAAATCGGGAATCTTTTTCCTATTGAGAGCTTCCGCTACCTGCGCTGCGTAAACGGATAAAGTTTCGCAAAAATCATGTATGACAAACGAAGTCGCGGGTTAGCCCAAAGTAACTATTACACGCGGGCGAAGCTGCTGGCGGAAGCTAGTCACTTATATATGTCACTAGGATTCTCTGTGCGGATAAGTAAACACATATAATACCCATTGGAGAACATATATATATATATCTGTGTCACATAAAACGATCAACCGGAAATCGAACCCGGACCGCATCGCAAGCTACCAACTAGACAGAGCCGACAATATACACTTGACACTACTACACAACCACAGACCAAGAAGCTCGTTCCTATCTCTCGTCTAATTAGTCTGCCTTAGCGATACTGATAGCTAACATGTAATAGAAGACTTAAGTAGAGATAAATATTATGTACTCATGTGCATTGTAAATATCACGCTTTAAATCAAGGCTGTTTCAACCTCAGGCCCACGGACCATCAGGTGGCCGCGAACCATAATGTGGCCGCGAACGGATTTTAAATAGCACGCGCAAGTATGTTTTTAGAGCTTTTTTATTACGCAGGTCCAGAGAGTAATTAACCAGGAATTACTAGTGGCCCGCAGTAAATTTATGACCCCTCAGTTTGGCTCAACTGTTAAAAGGGTTGAGCATCCATTCTTTAAAAAGTCACTTGCCTAATACTAAAAACTTCACTCGCTTCGAAAATAGTAACCAGAAAAATATTTATTGTGACATAACTGTAACAGTTAATCATATGATATCGCAGACATATTTAGGAATATGATGTTCTCTATGAAACTG
The DNA here is from genome assembly GCA_018249125.1 of Asbolis capucinus. Taxonomy (NCBI): domain Eukaryota; kingdom Metazoa; phylum Arthropoda; class Insecta; order Lepidoptera; family Hesperiidae; genus Asbolis; species Asbolis capucinus. Next base: position 12,767 of record DWJZ01005615.1, on the reverse strand, counting down.
TACTACATGACTCTTCTCTATTGTCAATGATTTCCGCGGCGGCAACAAACAAACGAACAATCCAATATTTCATCTTTATAATATTAGCATAGAAGTATAGATACCACGGCAGGCTTCAAAATAGACATTTTCTGATACAAATTCTTGAAATGAAAAACAATATTCGCTTAAATTCGGTATCAGTTCAAGATGAGAATGTAGATAATTTAGGATCTCGCATTTGGCGCCACATCGGCATACGATGCCCTAACAAATTAAATTCTGCGATCTTTTCTGTACACCAAATCTTTACTAAGTAAAGATTTAATTAACCTTTAAACATTGAGTACAGTGGATAGCCTAGTGGTTTGAAAACAGGTCTCTACGGAGGACCTGGGGTCAAATCCTGCGACGCGTAAATCCAATTTTAAAAGTTAGATCGCATCGAATGTAGAATATTACTAGGTACTTTGAAGGAAAACATCGTGAGAAAACTTGCAATTCTGAGGGGTCCCCATAAAGTTTTCGAAGGTGTGTGAAGTCTACCAATCCGCTATTAGGCCAGCGTGGTTGTCTATGGCCCGTACTCTTCACATTGTGAGAGGAGAACCGAGCTTAGTAGTGGGACAGTTATGGGTTGCTATGATAAAAGACTGAGTGCAGAAGTAAGAGTAGAACTGAACATCTGGAAACTCATATCCCGGTGGCTCGTGCTGACCGATCTGTTCGCGAAAGTAACAGCGGGCGCGCATGAAAAGTATAAGTGACGCCAAGTGGCAAAATTTTGGTGTGGCAAGGCACGTGTCGGTTCGGTGGACATCATCAACTACTGTCAGGCCCTTAAACTTGTTGAAGGTTTTCGGTCGGATACAGGACTTTCAACACCAGTGTTAGACAAACTGGGCTGTAGCAACGTGGTGCAACATGCTTTTCGACCTCCTCAGTTACGAGGAGAAACCCGTACTCAGTAGTCGGGCATTAAAGATTATTAGTTTAATGTGTTGCCAAGTAATTGTGCGGTAAGATTATATACGACACAGATTATTTCGAGCGTCTGTAATACATGAACCACTTAAAATAACTGTTCATATCTCATTCGCCGTAAAACAAATAGAAAGAGAGAGAAGTAATTACGAACATAAACAGCGTAACATGCTAATAAAATACCAGAGCGAACGTTAATTAGATAGCTAAAGAGTATCACATATTATCTAGGCATCAGTCGATCGGTGCAGACAATGTCTTTTATGGCAGCAGGGTTAAAAAGTGAACTGCGTCAACCCGTAATCATCACAATGCTCGATAAAGACTGAGCCAATTACTCAGGTGGGTAAAAACAGGGTTGTTTATTCTCGGAACGAGTTCCCGAGCGGGGACGCCGGGGAGGGCACGTGTCGATCAGCTGGCGGAGGGTCGACGGCCGGCCCGGAGTCAACGCACTTGCCGAGGAGTGGTGCCGGTTGTCATTCATGCTGGAGCTTCGCGGGTGGCTGGTGATTAATTTGAGCGGGATGGGTTTTTTAATTAATATGCGGTGTTAATTAGATCTAGTGCTGACGGACTATCCCAGGTTCGCTGGCTCGTGGGCGGTTGAACATAACTACTGTAGCGGTCAAACGATAGATCACGTCATGAGAAATGAGGAAAAATTTAACGTTCAACCGGAACTCCGCAATATTTATACAAAGTTCGTATTAAACCATTCAATTCCACATAGAGATGTTGCCAGGAACATCAACTTGCGTGCTTACTTTGCCATCATTTTGTAAAGGTGCATTTACTGGAGATATAAGAAAATACAGTGGTTCTTAACCGGTGGTCCCCGGACCACTGGTGGTCTTGATAAACATCCGAAGCCATCCGAAAAAAATGAAAAGTGGAATGTCTTCATTTTAAATTTTATTTGTACTACATTACTCTATATTATTTGAAAAACAATACAATATATATATATATATATACATACACAATATAAATATATATACAACAATGGCTTATTAGCTTGAATTACCAGGAGACAGAAAATTACTTTCTAGCTTTTTCTAAAACACACACACACAGACATACTGACATGTACATTCAAACATACTACTAATACACACACGCATACTCCGTATAATGTAAATTGTGTAGTAAGTGTTTTTAATTGTACTTATCCATTGTAAATAGAGGAAGGTGTTGGTCATCCACAAGACAGGGAATCCTAGTGTGGGACCAACGATCTGTAATGCATAAAATTTTAAACCTTTGTATGTACAATAAATAAATAAATTTCAAACAGTTTACGGATAGAAATTTGTTAAAAGGCTAAAAACCAATGCTGTAAAGAAAGTATTAAAATAAAAAAAATCTATTTCAAAATTCACCACGTCATACACGCTTCTATTTCTGCCCTAACCAGCCTCGCGTAGTCTAAAAATAATTGTAACTGTCTTGTGACAACTGACATTCCAATTCGCCTTATCGAGCTAATGCGCCAACGAACACCAAACATGACTATTCTACTCATAAAAACACAGATGAAATACTACTTCCGGAGTACAAATTCCAGAGATTTCCAGGGACAAAATGTATGGGTTCCTACCGATGTCACTAATACGTAATAAGGCATGATAGGCCTTAGTCTCCTTTGGGAGTCGTAGGGTCACGTCAGAGGTATAATTTAATGACTCCAGAGTCTGTGCCGTGCCACTTTTGGCAAAATCGTTTGTACCTTTTTGAATTTATTTGTTTATGACCACGCCAACTAAACAAGAACTTAAATACAAGGTTTATTAAAAATATTTAAAAAGACAAGCTTTAATTACAGATCCATAATACAAAGAAACATACAAAATTTCATAACTATATTGTTAACCGCTGAGGCGTTCCCTTGCCTGAAGCCAATACTGAACGTAGTATCAGGTCATGCTTGTTATAAAGATGCATTGTCATCACGATGAAAATGTTATGCAAAATTCACGCTCCGTTGTGTAAGAGGATGTAGGTCTAATTAAGCTTGGAAGATTTGACCCGTACAAACAAACTAACATACTAATATACAAACAAAAACTGCAAGTAACATAAAAGCTTGTAAAAAGAAAAAAAAAAGCCATTTTGAAAATTAATATAACATATATCACTACCACAATCAAGACCAATTTAATGACACTTCATATGTCAAAATCTGTCGAGTCGTTTGGGCTATAGGGCGTGCCAAAAAAGGACATAATACATAAACTCAAAAATAATTACTCTCCTGACGCAGTAAAGATGATAGGAGAGCGGACATACAACGCGGATGGGTCGGGTCGACCTCACGAACCGGTCCAGGGATGACGGGATGAGAACAGAACACGTCATATCATAGTTGTAAGTATTAAATAAGGTAAGTAATGTATAGTAAGTGTAAGTATTAAATTAGGTGGGTATTACTTTATATGGCTTGCTTGGTTCCATCGCGCCATGTTCTAAAAGTCATCGTGACTAGCAAAAGAGGCAATTATTGAAAATGAGTACTGAGTAATGATAAAGCAATGGCCGACTTCACATTCCCGTGAATTTTTATTTCTTTGCCTTCTCGGGTCTTCGGGTTCTTCGGGCCTATTAGTTCCTTCCAGACAAGCAACGCCTTAGTGACTCAGTCTGGAGACTGTATCTCTGTAGGCGCCGGTGATCGTTTAATATGCCCTTATTTCACCTGCTTATCACATAAAAAATGTATTGAGGAAGTAGGTTGGTCACAGAAGTATCTCCAGGTTATGTTTTTTGGTCAGTAAAATTACATCGACTACAGAACCTAGACCTCGGATCTAGAGCGAACTTTTTCTGGCAAAACATTGGACCAATCGACCTGTACCAATAGTCGTAAGTTATGATACAGCGAAACTTTGAATTGACTAATCACGGTGAATTATTTTTGCGCTTCTCTGTCACCTGCGCATTAGATAGACCTTTTAATATTATAAATGCGAAAGTTTGTGAGGACGGATGAATATTCGTTACTCCTTCACCCAAAAACTACTGAATAGATCTGAATGAAATTTGGGACAGGGATAGATTATAGTCTGGAATAACATAAGCCTACAATTTATAAATTCACCGCATGGACAGAGTCACGGACGGTACTTTGTTACTTATAAGTTAATAACAAGAATGTTTACTTTGTGCGAGTTAATTTTAAATGTATGTAAATGAAATAGGCTAATGACATCATGAGTTACTTTCTAATAGCTAGATTGAACTCTTCCACTATGAAATGCAAAAGCTGTTTCATGGCGTCATCCTGCGGCTGACCGTAAACAAACTAACCTACATTTATATAACAAACTAGAAATTGCCATCGCTTCGCTTCGAAAGAAAAGTTGTCCAGTGGTTTCGGATTTGCCATACCAACTTCAAGCTATTATCCCACGGGAACAAAGCAATTTTCTGGGATAAAAAGTATCCAAACCTCATATCTATAGCATAACCATTGTCCTTACATACGCTACAAGCATGCTGAATTTCATCTAAGTTGGTCCATTGGTTTTGGAGTCGCCATACTAATTTAAACCTGTTATCCTGTGGGATCTAATCCATGTCCTGAGATAAAACATATATCCTATAACCATTCCCGAGTTTTCAACTACGACTATACCAAGTTTCATCAAAATCTGTCCACTGGTTTTTGCGTGAAGCTCGAACAGATAGGCAACCAATAAATCCAAAAAAAATGTTTAGTCTATACCGATAACAAAGCCTCCCCGCATCAAATTTTTCATCAAATACTTAATGTATAGAATTGACCCCGTTACAGTTTTATTACTAATATAAATTTAATATAGACTTATAAATTTTATATATGTAAGTAGAATGTGTGTTTAAGCCTATATACGTAAAAAAATCAGAATATTTTTAATTATACATTTTAATAATCGACTTTTCATTACATAAAAATACAAAAAAAGAAGTGAAATAAAATATCTATTTTATAGCTACTTAGTTATTTTTTGCTTTTCATATAATTGTTAGCTAAAACGAATATACATATATATTCCTTCCATGAAAATAAATTGTCCTTTTTACTGTTACTGTCCCACTATTAAGTGCGGATTGGTGGAGAAACTCACCATTTTATTAATCTGAAAGAGATTTGGAAATTGCAGATATATCTTCAATCAAGCCTCTGAGAAAAATCTCCTCAGATTTGTGAACATGCTTAGAATGGATTTCTTCCACAACGCTGCACCAAAGTCACCAGTCCGGTGCCCTTAACCAGTATTATATGCGGTGTCAAAATTTTTAAAAATCCAGAGAAAAAAAATTAAAAAAAATATTTTAGTGTTATTCCGTTATCAAATGATAGCAAAAGTTATCAATTTAAATACGCAAATAAACTATGTATTCACTTACTATCGGTACTATTGTACCCAACTACAGGCCAAAACCCAACTAAGAATTCATCTACAAATTTCCAGCTACAAACGCGTCACAAGCCGAGGCAAAATAAGCAAAAGTTGGCATTACAGAAACCCCTTATTTATCGTCCATTGTGCCTTATAGGGCATGCACAATGCAGCTATCAAGCCAACAAATGAGCAGGGTATCGAGCAGAGTATTGGGGTCAACCGTGGCGGACGATGACATTGGCGCCAACTGGAACGAGACGTCGAGCAAAAACCACATCGACGACATCTATATACAATGTATTTGACATTTCAAATGACAATTCGTTATCTCTCGATCAGCTATCAACATCATTTATGATAAGCTGCTTGAAGACCTGAAATATTCCACGTTGTCATTTGTACATAAATAAATAAATAATTATCTCTGGACATCTCACACACGGCCATCTGACCCCAAACTAAGCGTTAGCTTGTACGATGGCGATCGGACAACTGACAAACATACTGTATAAATATTTTTACATCCAGAAACACAGAACAAACGTTCCTGCTCATGAAAGAAAAGTTTGACCTGGATAAGAATCGAACCCACGACCTTCGGTGCAGTCAGTAGTCAGGTTCACTAAATACTAAACCAACCGGCCTATTCAAATATATTTATCTTTTTTTTTACATATTATAAGTTAATGCTTGACTTCAATCCCACCTGATGGCAAGTGGCAATGTGGCTACACGTTAAGTTAACTACAAATTTTCGCTTGCTGCTTCCCCTGCGTGGTAGGTATGTTTAAAAAAAGTAGCTTGTATTCCACACTATAATCTATGTGTATGCCAAATTTCGTTCAGATCCGTTCAGTGGTTCTTCGTGAAAGAGGTTGTTCTTTGTCAACGATAATTTTAAAATTGTTACCACCGGAAGTAAAGTAAATTGCAGCTTGTGACGGAAAATGAGCGGCCATGCTTCAACACGTAGGTTAGAGCATAGGTCAGCAACCTTTTCTTATACGAGGGCCACAAATGTTATAAGGATATTGGTGCGAGCCACATTTCATTTAACCATTTCATCGTAATCATGTGACGCTGTCGGGAGGAACAAAAGAAGCACTAAGTTGCGTTGTGTTGAGGTCTTTGTGGGCCGCATCGTAATGGCACACGAGCCACATGCGTTCCGCGGGCCGCGGGTTGCCTAAACCTGATTTAGACGGTTCAAAGCGTTATCCTTTTTCATGCTACGTACTTGAGAATTATGGAATAACATTTCAGCTCAGGTATACCCTGGAAGCTTAAAAACGGGTTTGTTTCAGCGTTAATTTTTTTTGCCAGCAACACTCTTGCTGCCCGCTAGATGGTGTCCACAGACATCGGCGACCGTTTGCCACTATGTGAGTCGTAAGCCAGTCCACTCTTCCAAAAATAACACCATACAAACATTGCAGGTACACGATAGTAAAGCTACATCACAAGTGCAGCAATACCCAATAATATCCACCCTTTATAGTGGGTGAATCACCGAACACGTGACCTTATCCTAATCTTATTAGCCATATATGTATATAAAAATAGTTTTCTTGTTTGTGAGTCTGTTTGTCCTTTATAGACTCTGAATTGGTAGGAGATTCAGCACTGGAGTCTTCAGCAACTTTATTCAGAATACTTTGGTTTAGGTTTTGGTACCAAAATTATATCGATTGGATATCGATGAGTTTATGTCAAGCAACGCGCGCCGGGTACAGCTAGTTACCTATAACATTTAATCACTTATTTCATTATCAGCATTCTTACTAAGTTAGTCTTAGTTAACTTCTACGTATATATAATTGAGCAATTTTTTCAGTGATTTTTTTATGCATATTATTTATCATACTTAAAATAGGTTTCGTAGGCGTATTGTCTACCACCCAATCTATATATAATTTAATATATAAACCGAATCAACCACCGTTTCGAAAAGCCAAAATAAAGAGAAGAAACAGCGCGAATAACTCAGTACATTTTTTTATCATTTACTTAATCACCTACTTACATCCCTTTAAATAAAAATTTAATGATAACTTGAACTTTACATCATTTCAAACTTAATATATCGATAAATAATAATTCACACTACATATTGTAACACAAACGCGGAAAATGACAGCAGTAGTAATGAGCTAACGAGAGAACGGCAAAAACAAGCTGACTCGCACGACAAGTATGTAAAATGGCATACTCGTATACTCGAATATTGGCATATTCGTCACACGGCTGTATGAATAAACTAACCATATTATTCTGCACTCAAACCGGGACATCCTTCTCTTTTTCTCCCCGTCCCCTTTTATCCCCTTTCTCTCCGTTCTTTAGTGATCCTCCTTCCCATTCTCCTTCTGTCGTCTGTCCTGAATATTGTTAGTGTCTATGATCAGTTGACGTTATTGCTTGACTATTGCTTCAACGATCTGCCACTTCCTTGGTTTCTTTCTCTTCTACGTGTGTGAGGGTATAGCTTTCTTCAGGGCAAGCGATGCGTCAGTAACAAACTAGTCTGGTGTTGTCTATGGGCGGCAGTGATCACTTATAATCTGGTAACCCGTTTGCTCGTTTGCTGTTACCATTTGCGAAGTTTGTCGTCACAATTTCAAAGTAATCATGTGTTTGAGCGGTAAACAAGATGTACCTTTGATTCCAAGTACTGTGGTTCGATTACCTATAGTACCAGGTACAACGTTCCGACGGACACAACCGGGAAAACGGAAATCAAGCGGGACAAATTTCCGTCCCGGGTCTTTATTTCGGAACAAAGTGATAAGAGGGCGAAAAACGGGACAGCTCCGTTCAAGACGGGACGTCTGGTCACATTAAATGCCACAACCGGGAAAACGGGACATCAAGCGGGACCAATTTCCGTCTCGGGTCTTTATTTCGGAACAAAGTCACAAGAGGGCGAAAAACGGGACAGCTCCGTTCAAGACGGGACGTCTGGTCACATTAAATGACACAACCGGGAAAACGGGACATCAAGCGGGACAAATTTCCGTCCCGGGTCTTTATTTCAAAACAAAGTGACAAGAGGGCGAAAAACGGGACAGCTCCGTTCAAGACGGGACGTCTGGTCACATTAAATATGAATCACAGTGTTTGTCATGCGTCGTACTGCGCAGTGCAGGTGGGAAAACAATACTGAACCATAAGTTGTATTCACTACTCACTCTTACAAGATTTCCAATACACTACCCAAATATATATATACATAGTTCAAATCACACGCGATCAGCTCTAATTTTCTAAGTCAAAGTAACAAAAGACCTTTATCTACACGTTATATTAGGTCTTTGAATATCACGTTTATTATTAATAAAGTTAACTTTATAAACTTGAAATTCCTCTGTCAATTTGCTTGCTTATCAATTATAACTGGCAAAAAATACTTGACATACCCACCTACCAATCGAATATTTCTTCATATATGATTGGGTGATTTTTTAGAACATTACACGACTTGTTACCATAGATAGGGGGTGTTAAAATAAAAAATTCTGGCAACCCAGGACTGATAAATAAAATCACTCTATTGCTTTGCTTTTTTACGTATAAGCTCCATTACTGGCAATTATATTTTGTTAATAAATTTATAATTCCGTATTGTAAAATTTTGATTTTCGTTAAGTTAACTTTTGGTTCCTAATACCAAATAAACTTTTAATTTTCAATTGGCATACAGATTTCTCATAAGATGTATAGTTTTTCTTGTTTAACTTTTATTTATTTTTATAACTAAGGTGCGCCGGCGGCGTCACCTGCGTGTTATTTTAATCAAAAGTAGTCTATATGTTATTACAAACCATACATAATCTAGGATACATTGTTATGCCAAATTTTATTGAGATCCGTTCAGTAGTTTTTGATCGAAGCACTAACAAACATCCATCCATCCATTCTCACAAACTTTTGCATTTATAAAATTAGAAATTAGAAAGATTAAAAATACAATGGGCAGTCGCTAAGCAGCTATCTCTTCCAGACAACCTTTGGATGAGGACGTTATATTTTGACATTTTTGCTAATCATTTTAAATTGTCCAAAATTCTGCCAGTATAAACAATTTTGGACTATTTCTTCGATCGCACAAAAACTATTATGTAACTACCTACTATAACTTTATTCAATAATGACCTCCAAATATTCAGAAGGCACGTAAAGCCGTCAGTTCTGGTTCTCGTTAGATACTTAGCAATCAATAAGCTACTTTAGGGGCCTAAAAATCTTCACTAATATTATAAATGCGAAAGTAACGATGTCTGTTAGCCTTTTACGCCTAAACTACGAACCGGTCTTAATATAACATTCCACTTATTAAAGTCGAATTCACCCTCCATACTCAACCGTAACATAGTGCATGACAACAAATTTACGCTTATATCTTCAATAATAAAGAACCTTCATCCCCTATTTCCAACCCCTCAAGGCTTTTGCTTTTGCAATTTTTCTCTAAATTTATATTACAAACTAAAAAGTATCACATAAATAAGTGCTTTTATACAGTTCATGAATGTTGTAAAATTGTTAAATTTTATATACAATAATTATATATTCGATTAATTTTTAATGTTTATATCATAGTTTATATACATAGTATTTGATGATTTTTTGTGTTTTTAACAGAAACATGTGTATTATAATTGCATTGATAATTTTATTTATACTTCTAATTTGTTTCTTTTGTTGTGTAATGTTATATTAAAACTTTTGAAATTTAATGAATTATAATGAATTTTTTTAATTTTTTTTTAATTATAAAATTTACTGAATATTGTAGGAGAAATGAAATGTAATAAAATTTAATTAAAATGACACTTGATAGATACTATTTTGCGCATGAAATTATCTAATGTGGTGTTCATTTTATTGGTGCAACTTTTAAAATAAAAATTAAAAAATATATATTTTTTAAATCTGTGTAACATTATTTTTTGTTACATATAACAGTATTTGTAACAGTGACTGCATGTGCGCGTGCGAGCTGCGTCTCGCTAGTGTCCTGTAGTAAATAAATCAGTGCTTTACTAGCTCCCGTCTTTGACAGTTGTTCCCCACTCCCGTACAATATCAATACATCACATTTTCAAATGCTTAATAAATTAATAACTTATTTGAATAATTTGAAAATAATGATAACAATTGAATATATTCATGAATTGTATAAAAGCACTTATTTATAAGGTGTTTTGAATTTATAGAAAATTTTGCAACAAAAACAGGATTGAGTGGGTGGAAATAGGGAAACACTTTAATGATATTCATTATCGATTTTTTCATGCCCTTGATGTAATGTTTGAGTATGAAGGGTGAAGAGGGTTTATCAACCCTATCGGGTTGTAGCAGATTTTGTGGGAGGGTGAAGCGATGAAGAGAGGGAACTCTACGAGAGGGGACGATGTCACATGACATCGTCGCGGAAGAAACTGGTGTAATTAAACCGACTTTTCGACATAGTTTTATATCAGTAACGCCTGGCGAACAAACTTTCGTTTGTTATATGGCAGGTCACCTTGTGTAAAACATAATTAATCCTATACCCTACCTTTTTTTTTCCGAGGGGGAAATCTTCGAAAGGCGCCCGGCACTTTGGAAGAAGTACCGGACTATGTGGGATTCTTACCCACTAAAACCCCCCCGGTGGCCAGCCTCTGCACTATTATAGGGCTCCGGGATCTCACAAGGAACACGACCGGAGCCAAATCCTATACCCTACCTATTGGTCAAACTAATAAAAAAAGGATCACACAGAAACACAACAGATTATTTAAATTTTTCAAAAAATACACGAAATTGTATTTCTTCGCAACACGTCGAATAAGTAAGCAAAATTTCACAACGTGTATAACATACTCGGATAGCATTTCTTCCGAAATTACATTGTGGTTGATTCTTTAACCCAAAAACCCCTCAAAAACCTAAAAACAGCCAATTTGGTTTCCTTGAATTACAAATAAAAATATTTACTATTTAAGTACGTGTATCTAAGAATTGCGTTTTATACAAAGATTAGTTTCTGGCAACTTAATACAAAGAGCAAATTGGGTGGTTTTTTGGCATCTCTTCGCTACCTAACAAATTATATCTGTCGCAATGCAGTCTCTAAAATATATGTACCTTGGTAAAACACTAGTGTGCAGCATGGCCGTAGCCAGTTTATGATCCAGGAGGAGAGGAGGGCAGGTGACCCACAGGGGACAAACTAGAGGACAGTTTCCTAGATTTAAAATGTGACGTAGCTGTTGAAGAGAATAGTTGGCTCCTATGATAAATAAATAAAAAATGAATTTAACTGAATATTATAGGTTCTCTATTCAATATTTGACTTTTAATATTATAATTTTAATGCAACTGAAGTTGTAATATTTTTTGTTGATGACAATGTTGCGTGGGGCATTTGCGACTTCTTCTCGTGTCATGGGTCGCCGGAAAACAGGGGCGCAACTCTTCAGAGATACTCATAGGAATTATGCCCTTAAATGAAATGGAAAGACAATAAGGCCAATTAACCAATTACGAGATATATTTAGGGTAACTCATAAAATACGCCTGTACATGAAAACCAATAAGAAAATTACTCTTGTGAGTTTATCTAAACGTCCTTATTGTTTTCTTTCGTCGATATGTCCCTACCCATACCACCAACGACGTGAGGTATCGCAAATGTATGAGTGTGTAAGCTCATATTTTATCAATATAATACCTACTTAAAGATGAAGTTTAAGCATCTACTAACAGCTTTTACATCCACCCAGGGTTGACTAGTGAACCATTAGGCATTAAGTAGTGGCTTTTGTCCCTTTCTGTTAATATGTAACGTAAATATTATTAAATTGCACCAATACACAGTCGCCAGTGTCTGCCTCCTGACCTTCAAGTTGCTAGTCTTGACCTACACCAGTCCTCACGTAACAATGCCAACTTTAGGGTTTCTGAAGGTCAATTATATAAGCTTCTCTGCAAAAGAGTTTGTAGAGTACTGGAGAAAAGCCAACACTTGGCCAGCGTGGTGGACTATTGCGTATAATCTTCATCACATTCTGAGAACGAACCAGCCGCCCCATTAGCAAAAATATTGTAATCAGCGAGCAGGCAGCAAACGACCAGCAATAACAGCACTAACTGTTAAGGTGTCAAAAAGCATCCTATTACATACGGGACTGCTTGCTCAACGCTCGCTGATTGTTCAGTGCAGAGTATTCTCTGCACTTTTTGCCACGAACCTAGCACCAATTGCTAATAAGTAGCGCGATTGTCGTTGATACGTAATACGCATTTGCGATCTACGAGCAATTATCTTATCAATTAATTGACAGACCAGTTGGTCTAGTGGTTAGCGAACCTGACTACTACACCGGAGGTCGTGGGTTCGATTCCCACCCAGGTCAAACTTTTCTGTGATGA
>DWJZ01005614.1:0-13856 GCA_018249125.1 Asbolis capucinus | reverse complement strand
CAATCCTGAACGTAGTATCATGTCATGCTTGTCATAAAAATACATTGCCATCTTGAAGAAAAGTTTATGGAAAATTTCAGCTCCGGAGTGTTAAGAGGAAGTGGATCTAATTAGGCTTGCAAGATTTGATGCGTAACAAACAAATATACACACTGTACACTGCAAGTTAAATAAAAGCTTACAAAAAAGAGCTCGTTTTCCACTATTTTCGAAGAATCCTATGTCTTTCACGGAATCACCTCAAAAAGATGCTGCTTTCATAGTTTATAAATCAATGGCAAAAAGAGAAGTGCAACTAGTGTAAATGGAATTTCATTATTCGGATTTTATTTATTTATGTAAGAACCATCTAAACTGATTTTTAACAAAGGGGTAACTTAATTCCTAATGGCATTCTTTTCCAGTCAAGCCATAGTGACGGAAAGTGATGGTGGATGGATAAAGTAGCCATCAGATCACCATTTCTAATCAATACGGTTTATTGTTACGTTTTGTTGCGTAACGCACTTTCGGTTCGCTATTAGTTTTCCATATCTACTGCTACGTGACTTGATGTACTGCATGTATAATTATGGCATGAAATTCCTGCGTCGGTCCATCAAAGCGTTAAACAAGTCCTTTAAGTAGCGGATACACTGTTTCCTTCTTTTCTTCTTCCACACTGATAATGCCTTTGGTACTAAGACTATGAAATTTGAACTAAAGATAAAAAAAATTCAAGGAAAATGTAACAAACTTACGGTGAATTTGGCAATCATTGTGCTTGGGTTGGACTGCTCGTGTGTTAGAACAAGAGACGATACACTGTGTCCTGCCAAGGATTCCGACATGTTATATACCATGTAGCAAGTCATTGAGCAACAAAACGGACTTCGAATACAACACTTAGTTAATGCAGGTCATATGTGGACGAGCAATTTTTCACCCAGACTCGGTTGACAAACGATGCATTCTAATTTCGACCCTGTGGGCACCAATTTCACTGTTGGTTATATAATAGCCGAAAGCGTAAATTCGTTGAATGAATTTGATTTTTCTTTGCCGAATAATCGATATATATTCAATGTCTTGCTTATTGTTATGGCTAACAACAATATGGAATATAAATAAGGAGAAATATAATAATTACATTTACCAGTAACAGCCTCATGGTTTGAATAATAGTCTCTCGAACGGTCCTGGGTTCAAATCCTGCGGCACTTCCAATTTTCAAAGTTCTGTGCGCATCAAAAGGTGATTATCGCTTGCTTCGGTGAAGGAAAACCTCGTGAGGAAACTGGCACTCTTGAGATTTCTCCTGAAAGTTGGTCGTATTTGGCCATGGTCGTCGTTTATGGTCTGCACCCCTCACATTGTGAGTACCCGGCCCAGTGGCGGCACAGTTATGGGTTGCAATAGTGATAGTTATACTAAACAGTGATGTTTCAAGAACTATCACAATAAATACATATATGAACGTGTAGCAACATAACGGCGAGTTTTCAAACTATTCCTCATCATTTCAAATTCAACTCTGGGTAAAATATTTACTGAAATGTCTAGAATCGGCATTCCATTCCGTTTCTCCTTTCTTTACATTTAAGATGTTGTATGCGGCCTCACTCATTTATTTGTTTGAAGTTTAATTTATTATTATAAATAAAATAATATTGATTCAGTTTTGGTTTAACACCTACCATCCATATTCATTCCCGTTCAGGTGGTAATGGTTTTTTTTTAATTCATTATATAGATAATACAGACCCATGCTTAACTTTAATATTGCATGTCAAAAATATAAGTTAATTAAAATTGAATAAACTATTTACATCCATTATAATATACATACATTATTTTATGCAAAATAAAGTAACTAAATAACAATACTGTTAGGCACTAAGTCTTGCACTTAGTTTCTTCTATTTAGGTATTTTTATATGAATAGTACATTTTTTATAGATTCTGTAAATCAGTAGTTGTCCACCATCGCTGACGGTAAGCGGCGATGTGCTTTAGATGGTGAAGCGCACTAATGGAGCAAAAGCTTATTCACTTTATACAAGCTTTTATTTAACTTGCAGTTGTATGTTTGTATATTAGTATGTTAGTATATTAGAATATTTTTAACATTAAAAGATTTTTATTCAAATATATTAACCAACCTAAGTAATAGTACAGATATATAAAAATAAAATTAAATCCTAAATTTAAACTAAGCTAAACAAAATTATATTTAAAAAAAATCTAAAAATCCTAGCTGGGGCATTACACCAAGAACGCTGGCAGCATTACCCCGTGGAGCTGCTAAACTAATTGTTTGCCAGCCTTCTGGTCACAAATACGTATGTGTATATTAGTTTGTTACGGGTTAAATCTTGCAGTTTCAATTAGATCCACTTCTTCTTACACTACGAAGCGGATATTTTGCATTAGCCTTCTGTCCGGATGACAATGCATTTTTATGATGACACTAGGTTCAGGTTTGGCTCCAGACTAGGGAACTCCTCAATGGTTAACTATACAGTTATTATACAGAATTTTTGTGTATTTCTTTGTATGAGGAATCTATAAACCGTGTATTTTTAAATATTATAATAAACTTTTTTTTAAATATTTTAATAAAATTTTAATAAACTCTTAAATCATCTTAAACAATGTCATAGATGTTTGAAACGTGAAAATATATAAGCAATATTCTGTTCATGTTAACCCATCACGTCACAATATTGAGCACGGGTCTCTTCTCTGAATGACAAAGTTAAGGCCATAGTCCACCACGCTGGCCAAGTGCGGATTGGTAGACTTCACACACCTTTGAGTTTTGTAAACTCGCCGGCATGACGGTTTCCTCACGATATTTCCTTCACCGTTATAGCGAGTGACGTTTTAAGAAACGCACATAACTCCGAAAATTTAGAAGTGCGCGCCTTGGGATTCGAACCCAGACCCTCCGAGTAGGAGGCCGAATTCTTTACCACTAGGCTATTACCGTTTCTGCTAGCAATATTCTCTATACGCTCGTTATTTGTTTTTGTACCAACTCACTATCAGTTTAATTACATCACAAGCTGTGCCCGAAATAGCTATTTCAAATTCAATTTCGATCATGTTAGTTGTTATAAAATGTGTAACTAATATTAAAACGGAATATATATTACATGTTTTGTAATGTTGTGCGGTCATATGACTCGTGTCGGTCGTGATAGGCTGAGTTAAGCAAGAGGGCGCGACAAAGTTGACTGACTTCTTGACCGCTTCCGTGCTTGGAAGGGCACGTACATCGGTCATGGTTATATTTTGACAGCAACCGTCAGGGAATGTTGGAGATTTTCGAATTTTTTGCCACTAGCGGTCACCCATCCCCCAACCGACCGCGCCCGCTGTTGCTTAACTCTATCGATCGCGTCCAACGGTTGCACGACGTCGGGTGAGCTTCAAGGTATATATCGATGGCTTCTATGTATAGGGCCAAAACAACAATTTAGCATCTTGACCTTTTTGTGTCAAACGTTTCCTTTTACTAAAGTACGTGGAAAGTGTCAAAAGATTCAGATGTAGCGTGTACAAAATATATGAAATTGAAACTTTGATCAACTATTTTGAATTGTTGTGAATTCTATTGTTCGGTTGGTCTAGTGGTAAGTGAACTTGACTTCTAGGCCGATTCCCACCCAGGTCAAACTTTTCTGTGATGAGCACGAATGTTTGATCTGTGTGTCTAGGTGTAAATATATATTTAGTATTTAAAAATAAATACGTGTGTTTATCAGTGATCTGATCACCATAGTATAAGCTAACGCTTAGTTTGGGGTCAGATTGCTGTGTGTAAGTTGTCCAAAGATATTTGTTATTTTATTTTTAACTATCGTTTGGCGTGAACGATAACAGAAAAGAAATTTGTCCAGAGGAGCAGAAAAGCTGAGATTGGCAACTTATCGTGTTCAATCTATTTGCCAACTGATTGGCATTGTGTCAAGGCACCGGGTGCATATTAGCGCCCCGATTTGCATCGATTAGCGTCGATTAGTAAACACGAATAACGGAACGATACGATCGACGTACTGCCAACAACTGCCAATGAGGTGTTACGCACTAGTTATGTTCAGCAGATAAGTCTGAATACTTGGAGTATGTTCTAGGTTTCCTCAGTTATGAGGAGATTGACCCAGGCGTTATTTTCTTCAATTATTGTATTGTAAGTTTCAATGTTCAAGAACTTCATATATTAGTTCTTCTTCAAGGTTAAGTGGTCCACAGAAGGTCTTTTAAAATCATGATGGGTCTTGGAATTCCGTTTTTTAAGGATTTGCTTGCAAAATATCAAAGATTGAAGGAGTTTCTGTTAGTGCCTGGTGTAAAAAATCATGATAGTAGCCTGTATAATGAATTTTGAAGGTTTTTATTTTAGGTAGGTACATGGGCGCACTCAGCTTAGAAACAGATTATTTTTTTGGGTCTATAGCAAAATATTACATCAAATATGTACTTTTTCGACATCTATAGGTACACGTTCGGGTTCCAGGACCTCGGACAGCTGGCCAAGGAAGGCAGCTGTCTCCCTCTACCCCTCGGTACGTCCATGGATAGGCAGGCTCGATAAGGAGTTAAATCGCCTACTACGGAACCGAACTTGAGCGTCACTTGATCGTCATATTTAAGTCACTTTACCTGTTACAGTAACTGCTTCTGCCAATTTATATTTGGAAATCTCAATAAATAATGATTGCAATACGTAATTGACTACACACAATCCATTTGAATTAATAAAAGTCGTGCATAAGATCCAACTGGACAACGAGTAATTGACACACGCACGGGATTCTGCGGCGTCAGAGGTATGCTTGGTAAATACTAATTTAATTTGAATCCTACTAATATTAAACATGCGAAAGTTTGTGAGGATGGGTGGATATTTGTTACTCCCACACGCAAAAACTGCTAAACCGATCTGGATGAAAATTGGTACAGAGATAGATTATAGTCCGAAATAACACATAGGCTACTTTTTATCAACACACCACAACGCGGGCGAAGCCGCGAACAGAAACTAGTAATTTATATAATGATAAAGAAAATCAGCTTCAATTTAATTGATGCAAAGTTATTCGTTAAAATGTTTGTTGCCATTTCAAAATAAATCCTCGTCAAATATAAAAGCAAATTATATATATATTACAATGTTGTGTAACTTCAATTAAATTCATCGATTCGATTAGATATTTTAGTGAAGAATTTGTTATTGACACTTGTAAGTATTTATATCTAGTACTTGCAGAGTATTATTATAGATCGTATTTAACTATACTTAAATGACATTCTTGAACGTGTCAATTTAATTATTAAACTCCATTTTAACTTAATGAAGTGCTGTCACAATTACACTTACTGAATCACTGACCTGCATGTTAATTTGGACATTCAAAAATAACAAAAGTCGGTAAGGCTCATTTTATTTTAGAAATTACATTATTTTAGACTTAATTTGATCCCGCATACAAATTGATAGAAAAAAGATTAATGAAGTTACATCCTAATAATATTATGATGCGAAAAATGTCAATTCCTCCTTCACGCAAAAGCTGTTGTACGGGTCTGAGTGAAATTTGTCACACACACACATATACTGTAGCTAGGAATAATAAATAGGCTTATTATTACCAACATACCACGCGAAACTAGATATGCAAACAGCTGTTAATTTAAAATATAACGTTAACGGAATGTTATTTAACAATCGAAACCAATTTACCAGATTAGATTAAGGTGTGCTCGAATTCACGTCTCACGAGACCTACTCTGGATTCATCCGGGGTCAGAATTAGCATCGATATCTTTTTGCAATTGCACACTGCATCAACAAAAAAAATTTCACAACCTAAGTTGCCCAATGTGCTCCATTTCTCCACGCGCGCCTCGTCGAATCCCAAGTGACCGTCCGCAATCCGTCAAATGTTTGTTTTGTCGTACGATATCTGAATCACAATAAACAAAGTATAAAAGGCTTTACTTTTTCACTCATCGACACACATCACATCCTCTTTTCGATAGGAAAGGTCCTCTCTTCAAGCAATATGTTCTCTTTCAAATCTGTACGTATTTCTTATGAAATTGGTTAATTTACTTTTGTTTTCATAATTAAGCTACTTTTCGTCAATACTGCATCTCAAATGTTCCATTGCTGGGCTTGGGTCTCCACTCGTGATGTGATGGGTCCATAGTCCATCACGCTGGTCGAGTGCGGATTTCACGACGTTTACAAACGATGCAATCACCAGGGTATACTTCATTCCTTCGAGAACTTAATGGCGAACTCTCAGGAGTGCAAGTTTTATCATTATGTTTTCCTTCATCGCAGCAAGTGACAATCAACTTCTAATATGCCGATAACTTTAAATATAAGAGGTGCGCGCAGCAGGATTTGAACTTAGAACGTCCTGAGAAACCAATATTCAAACCATTACCACTTCTTCGAGCTATTTTAATGTATATCAATATTTATTTACAGATCGTACTCGTTGCTGCAGCCATTATCAGCGCTGAGGCCAGCGGAGTGGCAGTGGCAGCTCCATTGGTAGCTCCAGCGCAAGTGGGATACGCACATGCTGTGCCGCAAAACATTCCGCCATACGCTGCTCAGATAAACGTGCAGACCAGAGCATTGAACTCTGTCGTTGCTGCTCCACTTGCTGCGCCGATTGCTACCCCAGTTGCTGCTCCTCTCGCCGCACCTCTTCCTGCCCCAGTAGCATCACCTCTAATTGCCCCTGCACCTTATGCCGCCTCTTACGCTGCTCCATACGCTGCTCCATACGCTGCTTCATATGCTGCAGCTCCATATTTCGCCGCTCCAGTCCCCTACGCTGCAGCGCCGTACTCTCTACCAGCCTCAGGGTACGCTGCACCTTTCCCATACGCATCCGCCCCCTTAGTAAGATCACCTTTCGGCCTCGCACCAGCGTTTGTACGTTAGATTTGAGGAGAACTCATCGACCTTCTATAAAAGACTTGTTAGTTTAGTTTAAATATTTTGTATTGTTGTTTTTTTTTAAATATTATATACATATATAATTAGAAAAAATGTCTTTTTCTTATACATAATTATACATTTCGTAGTCACTCACTTGTATTATTTATGAAACTTTGTTTATAAGAAGTATTTACATAATACAGTTGCTGTATTATGTGTTACTCATATTTAACTATAACATAAAAAATATATATATTGCCTAAATGATTTTCTAAAAATGTATCAAAAATAACCTGTACATATATTTTCAAATTAATCATCATCATGGTACGTCATCTTGTTCAGTCAATTTCATGTTTTGGCCATAATTTTTTCATATTTATTTATGAGCTTTATTCATTTCTTAAATTGCATATTTAGTGGAATCAAATTTATAATAGCCAAAAAGCATACCAAAGTAGTGAATAAATCCTTAAAAAATGTAATAAAACTCAAAGTGCATTTATTCTGTTCATTGAATATTTTTTCAAAATTTTGCCAAGTGTGGACATAATATCGATATATGTAGAGCACGAAAATATATATGTATTTCTTTTAATTATTGTCTGTCTGCCATGATCACGTCGTCATCACGTGAAGTCCCGCGGATAAATGTCGATGAAACTGTGTAAAATTATTACTTTTATCCCCGATTAACATTTAGGATACTTTTTATTCCGTATAATTCCCAGGTTTTTTGGAATAGGGGAAGAAAGATTGTATGGGAATATTCTTAAATTTGCTTGAAATTTGCAACAAATATTCCTTACTTATATTGCATGAAATACATGTTTCTCCGATTTTTTATATTTTGTAATGAAAACAAGGCAAAATAATGTGAATATTTTCAAATTTTCTATACAAGCTCCGTGATGAGACGTGTACGTGTTGACCGTGAATTTGAAATTTACATATCCTTTATCTAATTCCTTCGATATTAATTCCGCGTCTCCTTAATTTCATCCTATAAAGGATAGAAAAGGGATGAAAGTTTATAGTGTTTATTTTTGGAATTACTTTAAAACTCGAGTAATCTAAGCATTTAGGATACATTCCATCCCTAATTATACCGGGGTTCTCTTGGGATACGGGATGAAAGTTTGTATGGTATTTTTGGTCCACTGGTAATAAAAAACAATGCATAAGCGAAGCTGGGGTTACAGATAGTCTTTAATAATATTATAAGGCAAGTGTATATACATATCTTAAGCTTTAAAGCTTAATCACTGGACTTATTAAGATGAACTATGATACAGAGATAGACTAGGACTCGACAAAATTTGTACGCAAGTTCGTCATCGACCAACGGAAAAACATACATGTAATTTGTTCGGGCGTTTTCGAAATTTCTATGTGAGAGGGGATTAACTCTTACAAATTGGGATAATTATGGGAGCGGCACTCGGAATATCTTTTTAACCCTGTCTAATAGATTTAAATTTTCTACTTACAATTTAGACAATTATCTAAATCTAGATCTAAAAAAATGTAAATGTTAGGACAACAACAATACAAAAATTTAATATCTCTATACATATTAAAATGATATCTATAGTTTCACATACATGTATACATATCGTCTTTACTTCATTAGCTAAAAGTTAATTCAACACTTTTTTAAAATTTCCTCCTCCGTCTTCATGAAAATCTACACTATTATTACAAAGAGGAAAGATTTGATTGTTCGAATTGAATAGGCTGCGAAACTACTGGACCGATTTAAAAAAATCTTTTACCATTAGATTCCTACATTATCTCTGATGGACATAGGCTATATTTAATACGAGACAAAATAGAGATCCGCGTGAAAATTTCGGCAATGTAACCCAATGTGTGAAAAAAGTACCAAAAAATCCTTATATCGCGTTCGCTGCGGAATTGATAGACAATAGAGCAACGTGATGTACTACAGTGTTATAGAGGACATCAGTCCGTGATAGAGTATGTTTAACTGTTACCGTCCTCTGGTAACTGGTTCTTCTGAAGCGACGCGAGGGCAGTTTCTAGTTATTTATAACATTGTGGATAGCTATTATTAGGTTTTAAGTTCATCATTTTATACAAAAATATATATATATATGTATGTAGGTATTCAAAATACACTAGAGGCCCTGTCTGCGAATACGAATACGAACCTAAAACTATTTTGAAAAAAAAATGTGTTAATTATGTATGTACAATGGTAGTGTGCGTAATGATTTTATTTCTTAGTTTAGTTTTAACGTATTATGAAATAAAATATTAGCTGATGAAATGATACCTTTTGTACTCCTCTATATAAACTTTCAATGCGAGTATGTCAAAATACCATACTCCTTCGTATGTATAATATTCGTAAAAAGAGGTTCAAAGATTTTCTTCACTTATAAAGTTATAGACAAATAAAATTAGTTAAATAAAAGTTGCATAAAATTTTAAATGTTTTATTGCAAAACGTAAAAAAAACACAATTTACTTAACGCTAAAAGACTGATTAAATTACAATATGCCTAGCTAAAATTGAAAGTACACTAATAAAACAACTACTATTATTTCCACGCTACTTGCTTGAAAATTGGGCCATGTTCCACTGGCCCGATAAATCTATTGTATAGATGTAAATGGCTTGGTGCTGGAACCACTCTGGGGAAAGCTACTGGCGCTGGAGCAACGACTGGTGCAGCTGGAGCGAAGACTGGAGCCGGGGCTGAGAAGACTGGGGCTGGAGCTACTGGTCTCACAATTGGGGAGAAAGGCACAGCAGGTAACGCAGGTATAATAGGCGCAAGCCTAGGAAGAACAGGATATGTTGGTGCAAACTTCGGTAACACTGGGAGGGCAGGCGCGAGTGCAGGTAAGGCAGGAGCGAACGCTGGTGTCGGGAACGCTGAAAATGGAGCAGGGAATAAAGATGCTGGAGCAGGGGCTAAAGCAGGAGCGAAGGCAGGTGGGGGCAAGGCAGGAGCGGGAGCAGGTAGAACAGGAGCAGGGAAAGCCGGTGCTGCTAGAGGCGCTGGTAAAACCGGTGCTGGGGCAGAAAGAACCACTGGTGCCGCTGGTGCCACTGCATGTAATGATCGCACTGTGTTCGGGAAGTTGTAGAATGGCGCATATCGAACGACTGGGAATGATTTAACTGCAGCTATATGTCCAAATCCACTAGCTTCAATGCTAGCTATGAGGACGATTGTTGAAACGATCTGGAAATAGATTAATAATATTTTAAATAAAAATGGTTAATATTAGCAAATACTGACGCTAAAATAAATTCTGCAAACTTTCCGAGAATGTAGTTGCAACGTCAAACTTTTTTTAGGTTTTAGGTATTACGGAATAGGACCATTACAAGCAGATTTTTTATCTGATACTAAATTTCATAGTAATGAAGCTTACAGCAGAATGGTTTTAACCGTCATTTATCATATGCCAGTACCAATAAATGATCAACTTACGATTTGTAAAAGCGCCATATTTTTAGACACAACTTGATTGACCAAGCGTGTAGGGTGGAGTACATGAGTGTATGTGTCACCAGTCATTATATAGTTCACACTGTTGCAAGCATTACGTCTATATCGGTCGACAGTAGTTTCACTTTCCTTTGACAGGACATGCGCATTCTCAATAAGGTGTCAACACGAACTTCGATTAGCGAGTCACACACTTGACCGTCGATGGATAGCTTATGTAACTAAAGGAGGTTTATAGGTGATTAGGGACTAATATGTGCGAAGGGTTTGACTAATGGTTGTTACGAGGCTCGATGAATCTACATATATAATATGAAAAATGGATCAAGGGTTCCACTATCGTCCGGAGTTCGTCGATACGTCCATAACCAGGAGGCTCGTTTCGATTGTAGGCGATCGAAAACGTTAAGAAAAGGACGCGGTCTAAAGAAAGATGGGTAACCGTTAGTGGCAAATATGTTTTGAAAGCTTCCGTGCTTCGAGAGGTACGTAAGCCTTCAGTCTCGGTTTTTATCGTTAGATTATTAACGATTGTTCGTTAAACACGTCGGAGTCCTTCATCCGACATGACAGCTTCCACCACTCGGGTTGGCCACTAACCCAATCAATCCACATTAGTGCTGCGTGGTGGAGTATGCTCTAGTGCTTGTTAAAGCTAATAAATGGGCTTATGGAAATTACAATTCGATTCGATTTTTAAATAATGACAACAAGAGAATAATATCTTGGATTTATTAAGACTTCTGCGAATCACTAATTTAAACTCAGTGTACCTGTACAAGGGAGAAAGATCTAGGCTAGATCTGTTTGCAACCGTAATAAAAGTAATATACCTATATTACGATTTACCTAAAAAGTATGTCGTTAATTTGTACAACTATCTGACATTATTGAGATCAAGAATGATACTGCTGACAATAGTCGTGCTACATACACCAACAATATTTAGTATTGGACCATCCAAATATAATTACAACGTTCTTCTTTTGTCTGTACTAATAAGCAGATATCCAACAAACAAAACGGGTAAAGTTCTACATTCTGAAAATTGTCAGACTCGAAAGAAAATTGAAGATTATTAATAAAGAGGTCCAGGAGTTATCATTACGTTAAAAAAATATCTTGTTTTTCTAAAACCTTCAACAGTAAATACAGATGATGGAATGTTCTTTGCATATTGTCTTTTTAGAACATCTTGCGTGGGATTAACTAGGTAAAAAAAATATTTAAATGTGATCTACAATTTTTGTTAGATACATAAATTATTTCTCATCTAATTGCTAATGAATTATTTAACAAGATTATTCAAAACATCGCCTATTTCCAAAAATACAAGGAAGAAAATGAGTTCAAATAATGACATTTAATTATTATTAAGCAGCAGTGGGAGCCTAACGTTTGAACCTCGGTCTTAGAGCGACCGGAGCTCCTGTGTAAAAACGTTATCAAAAGCATATGAAGTCCACCGTTCCGCACTTGACCGGCATGCTGTAGGTACCACTTACATTGTAAATGGGAGACCGGAGCAAAGTAGTGCGACAGATACATATGTGATAACATGAAACATTAAACATTTAAGTAATGCGTAGACTAATTTCTGTGTTAAATGAATATTATTTTGTATGTTTTGTATGATCTTATCAGATATGCTTTATGAAGAAGGACACAGAAAAAGAAGGGAAGCACGTCGAAGGATCAACCGGGTCAATGATGACGCCAGCGGGCCCCAGGCCCACCGTTATTGTTTTATTTATCACGTCTTACATCTGGCGCGTGACTTTGTTTTACTCAGTTGAAGCTTAAAATAAATAATCAATTGCAAGTGTAAAACATATTTTTATTTAATTATTTAAGTTTGTTATAAAATTGTGCTATCAGTCTTGATCTACTTAAGGGCAACAATAGGAGCGGATGGGGCGAAATAAGGTGACGCGATGTAGGGAGAAGCATAGCGCGCTACTGCTGGAGCAGCCACGTAGGGAGGAGCAGGTGCTACTAGTGGGGCTGGGGCAGCTACGTAGGGAGCAGCAGGTGCTACTAGTGGGGCCGGAGCAGCAACGTAGGGAGCAGCAGGAGCAACTACTGGAGCTGGAGCAGCTACGTAAGGTGCAGCTGGTGCTACAATCTTAGCAGCTGGAGCGTAGTATGGAGCTGGAGCAGCGATGAGAGGAGCCGAAGCTACCAATCCATTGTAATTCCTTGATACGTATTGCGAACTGGTAGCTGTGACGAATGGCGCTGGTGCCGCAACAAGAGCCGCAGGGGTTCCTACCAGGGCTCTGGCTACATGTCCAGGCTTAGCTGCGGCAAGGGCGATGCTAGCAAGGAATACAATCTGAAAACAAATAAGTAATTTGTAAGTATATGGAGTATATAAACTTCTGAAATTAGAAAACATTGGAGGTTGTATTTATCAATTCCTAAACTCTTAAAACAAACCTTAGCGAACATTTTTGTTGGGTTGAGATGTCCTGTTGAACTGAGGATCTGGGGGTGATGTGTACATTTTGGTGACATTAGCAACCTTTTATACAACTGCGAGATTCACCTTGTCCACTGTTTCGTCACTGGTCTTGCACGCACTCGTTTGTGCGCACGCACACGCAATGAGGACGCGTATCATGCGCTTGCGCCATCAAAGCTGGACTGACTGATAACACGTTTGAACCAGTTCACAGTTTGAATGTCAGGTACGTCATGCAAATTGCCTTATGCGTTCCATCACTGATGATGTCGTGGATATTATGCTAATCAGCAGCAACTTCAGCATTGCCACCCATAATTGTCCCACAGCTGGGTTCGGGTATCCTCTCACAATGTGAGGACCAAGCTAGGGCAGATAGGTAAACATAGTACTTTAGGCCTTATCAAAGAATTCTTTTGAATGTTTTTTACTTATTATGTTAATAAATTTATAACTTATGTAGGTACTTTGTAATGTAAAATTTTGAATTTCGTCAAGTGAGCTTTTGGTTCCTACGATGAAATAAGGAATTTTTAATTCATTTCATATTCAGGAACTTTGTGAGAAATTATTAGGCATTTTTCCTCACGATGTTCTTCACCAAAGCAAGCAATAATTAACTTATAATAGGCATATGATTCGAACGCGGAACCTTGTATTCATTGCTAAAGGAACTGATGGCAGTGTTCAAGTATTACCTAAAGCAAGTTTTGAGGATTATTGAATCATCATATAACGCGTCGTCGCGAGTTACGGTGCCTGCATTTTAGGTACGTAGTACCTACATGGTAATTTTTTAAATCCTAATTATGTGATGAGCAGGAATGTTCTGGGTGTAAATATTTATTTAAGTATGTATCTAAAAGTATATATGTATGTAAGTGTATCACTTGTCTGATCATTATAGTACACGCTAACGCTTAGTTTGGGGTCAGATGGCCGTGTGTGAGTTGTCCAA
>DWJZ01005613.1:0-13856 GCA_018249125.1 Asbolis capucinus | reverse complement strand
CCACTCCGCTCCCGGCCACCACGCCGCACCCGCCGTACACGCCGCCCCCGTGCATGTCCTCGCTCATCATTGATTTAAAAAATAACATTGTGTTGTTGAATGTTATACCTGTGTGTACAATGAAAGCAAAAGTGATAATAGTCTTACTATTTAAAATAAATTATTTTTAAAAATATACAGGGTTTTATTTTAAAAGTACGTGTACTTTTACTGTTAATTTTTCAATCTTGCCTTTTCGATGATTAATATTATTGTATAGTTTTTCATTCTATCTACGTGTCTGTTGTATACGCAGATATCTTACCATGTTCTCTTATCATAGTTGTCATCACCACTTATTACTTAGAAATACTTTTATCAAATAAAATCAAGTACAAACTCGTCATACTTAATTTTGTTGTGCATAAATTGAGAAAACGGTAAATATATTACTTTTTTAACACATAAATTATATGGCCACCTCAGTTACTACAGATATAAAAGTCAAAGACAAGACAAATATTCGTTATTGTGTAAACACTATGGGTAACCATAAACAGGAACAAATAGTTGGTCATACACAAAAGGCAACCTTTGGGTATTAATCTATAAAGAATCAAAAATGGTAGGGTGTACACTAAGTTTCGTCTAAATGGCTTGCAGCCACCTACAAAGCAAGAGATAGCAAGTGTTTTCGCTCAAAAATGAGGTTTAGAGCATACTGAACCACTTTGCTCCATTGCGGATTGGTGGAGTGGATATTGACTGTACAGGACTAATTTGTAATAACTAAATTTTAATTAAACTGTACTAATGAATTACATAGAAGTTTCTTGTTAATCGATAAGTTAATAAATGATGTATTTATTTTTCATAACCCAAATTACTCTCTAGTTTTAATGTTTTTTTATTGATTAGTTTTAATAGTAAAGAAAAACAAAAGGGATTATCCCATCAAAGTATGTAATTAATTTATTTGTTATCCCTTTTTTTGTAGTTTGTAACTTGTACGTTTCATTTTAATTTAGTTTTTTTTATTTTACTTTTTTGTTTCGGCTGGGAACGGGGATCACTCGTATATCCCGCATGATGCGTATCTATGCGAGATCTACATATGTAGATCTGGAGTTAGCAAAAGCTGAGCCCATTTCCTTTGCCAACACTTGCACTTAATTTTATATTTATTTTTTTGTAATCCTTTATCGCACTTCATTTTTAAGTGTATATTTGTTTGTTTACTATTGTGTATGGGAATAAATAATTTAATTTAAATTTAAGTTAAAAATTGAAGAATTTCAAAGCATTGTCATTAATGAAGTTTCAAAAAGGCAATCAATAACAAATCGATAAAGTAAAAGGTTTTGAACGGATGAATATTTACATTGAAACATTTGTTGCGAAACGTGACACTAAAATAATACTTATTGCATTTCACATTCATTTGGTTAATCTATCTCTCAAGTATACGATGTAATTAATGTATTTGGTGAAAGGATTTAAAAATCTAGTAGCATGTTATTGTAATAAGTTATGTAAATAAAATGTTTGTTACTGATAGTCTAAAAGCCAGTGACTGGCTCATCATCATCTCATCTCATCATCAAGGTCCACTAGTGAGCACGGGTGAATGAGAAGGTTAAGGCCATAGTCCACCACGCTGGCTAAGCGCAGATTGGCATACTTCACACACCTTTGAGTTTTGCAAACTTCCTGACATGCAGGTTTCCTCATGATGTTTTCCTTCTCCGTTATAGCGAGTGACATTTAAATGTTTAATACGCACATAACTCCGAAAAATCAGAAATGTCCGCCCTCGGATTAGATCCCGGCCCCCCGACGAGGAGGACCAATTCTTAATCACTAGGCTATCACCTACCGAACATATAAGGTTCGGGTTATGTGGGTTTTCTACCTACTAAAACCCCCCCGGGCAGCCGTCCGACGCATATAGAGGGGCTCTGAGATTTCATATGAACGCACCGGTGCCTCCCCTACGGTATGATGACATCCATCTAAAACAAGACAGTTATTAACGGCGTTCCCGTTCCGAATGGAATCGGCCATCTCTCGATCACGCTCGGCGGTCTCCTTTTTCACCATTACGGCCTCGCAGAAGGAGGACACAGCCTTCCACGCCGTCTTTCCGCCACCATAGCTGCCACTATTGCTGGCGGGGAGAGATCTTCCCCGATCCGTTCCACCACGACGCGCCGCTCGGGTGCCCAGGCAGAGCACATCTCGAGCGTATGCCGAGCGTCGTCCCGTCCTCCTATATAATGCTAGCATTGAGCTGTTGTCTCGCCCCCAATCCGATGTAGGTACTCTCCGAAACACCCATTTCCTATTAGCATCTGTGTCAGCCTATAGGTGACATTGTCATCGCTTCTCTCCAGCTAGGCATCGAAATTTGGTAGAATGACACCGATAACCCGTTGGTGCACAGATATTTCCTTCTCCAAACGTACCCGCCACTCAATAAGGGCTTGTTGGTGCAATCCCCGTCTTAGCACTCCGAGCTCACCGTCTGTAACGTTTCCACCCCTTCGGTGAATGGAACGAATTCGGGTATGTATCCTCGCATCCATACCGGCTATTATATATAGAGGTGGTAAATGTGCCAAAACGCCAGTGATAGCCTAGTGGTTTGAGCGTTGGTGTCTCGAAAGGGAGGTCCAGGATTCAAATCCTGCAGCGCGCACCTCTAATTTTCAAAGTTATGTGTGTCAGAACTTGATTATCACTTGTTACGGTGAAGGAAACATCGTGAGGAAACATACACTCCTGAGAGTAGTTCTTCATAAAGTTCTCGAAGGTATGCGAGGTCCACCAATCCGCACTTGGCTAGCGTGGCCAGCTGATACTACGTTCAGGATTGGCTCCAGGCGAGGGAACTCCTCAACGGTTAATAATATAGTTATTTCTTTGCATTATCGAAAGTTTGTGTTTATAAATATTTTAAATAAACCTTGTTTGACATAACAGTTAGGAATCACAATCATATATATAAAAATATACGAAATTGTGAAGGGTATAAGTTAAAATTGGTAGCCTATGAATAAAATCATAAAATACATATGCTGCTTGTTATTTAGTAAGTAAACATTACTCGTGAGACTTCTATTGAGCTACTATTCCGCTACCTACCATATCTTTCTTTTTATTAAGTGTACGTTTTAATGTGAGTAGTTATATGTATAACATAATGCAAGGTTTTGCGTAAGAAGAAATAAATATATCATTTTCATACAATTTATTTCAGTCTTTTAGTGTTATCTAAAAATTATCTACTATTGACTAGAGCTAGATTTAATTGAATCAGTGGTGGGTGGAGTGGCTGACGACGGCGTTGAAGCCGTGGTGCGCGTCCGCGGAGTAGTGCACGGTACGGACGGAGCCGTCAGCCTCGTGCAGCGAGTATTCGCCTTGCACGGTGTCGCCGTCGCGGTTCTCGTGCTGCGACTTGTTGTCACCGGTGTGGCCGTCGGCTACAGAGTACGCAAAGTTGTAGCTAGGGTGAGCCTGTAAATCAACATTTTGATGAGTATTCAAAATAGTTTCATTTGGGAGCAAACATATGTTTTAAAATATGTTCATATTTAGTTCTTTAAACAACGTAATACTTATCATATTAAAAAACTCATGCGGGGTCAGATAGGTCTATTCTGGACATTCTTAGAAAAATACTATTACAAATAAGGATATGATATTGATGTAAATTTAACCCTTACATCATATGGTTCCGGTTGATGAGCTGAGCCATAGTGTACTGAAGTAGCGTGTCCGGTAGCATAGTGAGCAGGAGCAGCCGCAATTACAGCGTGACTAACGATGTTTTGTGAAGATATGGCCCCGTGAGATCCGTAGTTGTCTGAAGCACCGTATTCGACTGCGTAGCCTGCAGGAGTAGCAGCAACACTAGCGTGACGCACAATGTTCTGAGAAGAAACTGCTCCATGGGATCCGTAGTTGCCAGAAGCACCGTATTCCAAGGCATAGCTTACGGGAGCAGCTGCTACAGTAGTGTGACGTACAATGTTTTGAGAAGAATCAGCTCCATGAGATTCATAGTTACCGGAACCACCGTAACCAAGTGTGGAGCTTGCGGGTGCAGTAGCGACTCTAGAGTGATGAACAATATTCTGAGAAGAAACTGCTCCATGGGATTCGTAGTTGCCGGAAGCGCCATACGCGATTGTGTAACTTGCGGGAGCAGCACCGACACCAGCATGTCTTACAATGTTCTGAGAAGAAACTGCTCCATGAGATTCGTAGTTGCCGGAAGCACCATATCCGACTGCTGATCTCACAGGGGCAACCTTAGTGTGATGTACAACGTTCTGAGAAGAAATTGCTCCATCGGGTTCGTAGTTGCTGGAAGTGCCATATCCGGCTGCATAGCTTACAGGTGCAGCAGCAACTTCGTTGCTATGTACAAGGTTCTGAGAAGAAATTGCTCCATGGGACTTGTAGTTGCCGGAGGCGCCATATCCAACTGCATAGCTTACTGGAGCAACAGCGACATTAGCGTTATGTACAATATTCTGGGAAGAAATTGCTCCATGGGATCCGTAGTTACCGGAAGAGCCATATCCAACAGAGGAACTCACTGGGGCAGCAGCGCCACTTAAGTGATGTACAATGTTCTGAGAAGAAACTGCTCCATGAGATTCGTAGTTGCCGGAAGCACCGTGTCCGACTGCGTTACTTACGGGGGCAGCTGCGGTAATACCATGACTTTCAATATTCTGGGAAGAAATTACTCCATGGGATCCGTAGTTACCGGAAGAGCTATATCCAATAGAGGAGCTCACTGGGGCATTAGCGCCACTTATGTGATGTACAACGTTCTGTGAAGAAACTGCTCCATGGGATTCGTAGTTGCTGGAAGCACCATGTCCAACTGCGTGACTTTCAACATTTTGGGAAGAAATTGCTCCATGGGATCCGTAGTTACCGGAAGAGCTATATCCAACGGAGGAGCTCACTGGGGCAGCAGCGCCACTTATGTGATGTACAATGTTCTGAGAAGAAACTGCTCCATGGGATTCGTAGTTGCTGGAAGCACCATGTCCAACTGCGTGACTTTCCACATTTTGGGAAGAAATTGCTCCATGGGATCCGTAGTTACCGGAAGAGCTATATCCAACGGAGGAGCTCACTGGAGCAGCAGCGCCACTTATGTGATGTACAATGTTTTGAGAAGAAACTGCTCCATGGGAATCGTAGTTACCGGAAGCGCCATTCCCGACTGCGTAACTTACAGGGACAGCGACAACACTAGCGTGATCTACAATGTTCTGTGAAGATAGTGCTCGGTGGGATTCGTGGTCACTGGAAGTGCCATATCCGACTGTATAGCTTACGGGAGCAGCAGCAATAGTATCGTGACGTACTGTGTTCTGAGAAGAAACTGCTCCATGAGATGCATAGTTGCTGGAAGCTCCGTATCCAACTGCGGAGCTCACGGGGGCAATGGCGACACCAGAGTGGCCTACAATATTTTGAGAAGAAATTGCTCCATGGGAGTCGTAGTTGCCGGAAGTGGCATATCCAACTGCATAAGTAACGGGAGCAGCAACTACTGTAGAATGCCGTATAATATTTTGAGAAGAAGTTGCTCCTGAATTGTGGGATGGAGTGGCAGATACTGTTGCGTAATGAGTTGGTAGTGCGGCTAGTGTAAAAGCTGGAGCATACGCAACCTCCTTTTCGCTCTCCGTTTCATGAACCGGGATAATAGCTGCGGCATTTGAAGTGATTGCGTGCGGTTGTGTATGATGCACAATATTCTGAGAAGATACAGCGGAAGCCGTTGAGTGGTGTGAGTCGCTCAGTAAACCTGCTGTGCACACTGCCAAAACAGCACTCAAAACTATCACCTGAAATACAAATTGTAAATTTAAGTAATGTTTCTTGGAATAAATTTTATCGTATATTAAAGCAATTAAATTTGATTAATATTATTGAAATCTTACTTTTGTCAACATTTTGGAACCAAATTGGTTACCGCACTGATACATTCAGTGTGTGCGCGGCTGATTTTATATAGTAGATTAAGATTATTTAAGCAGTTCAAGGACGGCTACTTATGCACTTCTTGGTTAATAATTAAGGCGTAACTTCATGTAAGACGTTGCTTTTAACACTGGTGAAAGTATTGAGGTCTTTTAAAGTAAATTACTTAAAGTCGTGTTATAACATGTCCGTAAAGTTTTATTTTGATTTTGATCTGGTATTGGGAAATACAACCCTGATCCCTAAAATGAGTATATGGGAATCATCCAATACAGCCGATCGCAGATAGAAATTCGATTAAAATTATTTTTATTAATAAAAGGGCCATATTTCACGTTGCAAATAAGTGTTAGTAAAATGTTTATAAGTGTGATTATACCAAGCGACACAGTTCAAAGTTACTTTAATCTACTATTCAGTTTCGCCATGGGCGTGCGTCCATAAGTTCGTCCGTTTATCGTCACCCTTTTAGACGAAATTTGTGATTAATTATTGAAAATTTTAAAAATAAGTTCCAAAACGTAATTTTTTGTTAGTTCATGAATAGGATGCACCTACGAGTATATACGCTAAATGGTTGGTCGAAACATATATAAAAAACTAGCTACCACCCGCGACTTTATCTGCGAGGAGTAGTGTAAAATCTCCATTTACAAATACAACAAAATAGTGATAAATGAAAAACCACTCTACTGATTTTGTTTAAACTTCGCATAAACCATTTACTAAATAATCCAAACAAACATTTGGTTTGGACAGGTGAGCCCGTTCTTGAGTTATAAAATTACAACGAAAAGTGGCATTGATTTATATATATATATATAGATTACATAAAAGAAAGCACCTAAAACAAGGATGGAGCTTAGACAAGAGAGAAAAGAGTATCCTACCACCACTTAACGTAATGAGAAGGTTTTATTCTCAATAGGTGAGGAGTTAGTCCAGGAAGTTCATAGTTCAAATAAAGTATTTATTTTTCATACATCAATACTGTTGATTCTAAATAAGGTCATATGTTGGCGAAACGTTACCGACAAGTTGATTCATTAGATTACATAATTATGATATCATTGCCGCACACAACTTTCATAGTACTTTCATACTGGTCGGATTTAGGTGCTCGTATCTCGCAATTCTTAGGTACTAATAATTACATAAACGAATTAGTCATCCTATGTATTACCAGACCTAAACTTTTAGATTGAATTTTTTTTTCTCTTCGTTTAGTAAGTGTAAATATTAATTTACACTTACTAAACGGTAGTCATTTTAAATTTGCATAACCTTATAATTTAAATGATAACTACTTTAATGATGGCAATAATTTGATGATTAAAATTGTTTCTTCCCAAAATATAAAAACGTTGCAAAAATATATCTATTTATTTATAAGTCATCTTAAGAGAATTTTAAAGAAATCCGTAGCACCTTCTGTCCCGTGCCGTATCCGTATCCGTAGCACCGTCCCATAATTCTGTAGCCGAAGTAATCGATGCAGAGACATGTTCTACCACAGATAGATTTGTAACGAGAGAATGAAAAAAATAACTCGCTAAACAAGTGCAGTGTTTCGTTTCACTGTTTAGTTTGTGTTACATAATTTATTTACATCATAAAGAATGATAAATGAAGTTGGGTTTATTCTATCCCTTTACATTTTTGTTACATAATTGGCAAGAGTTTTATTGTACCAAGGTTGACGACATTGCAGTTAGTAACAAAGGTTAAATTGCTTGAAGGTGTAGTTGTTGAATTGTTGTTTTTTATTTAACATAATTAAAATTATAACCTGTTAGCGCATTAAAATTATGTAACATTTACATATAATAACAAGACATCATCTTGTATGTATGTGTCTTTACATTGTATGATGTATAATCTTTACATTCCGAAAATAGCTTTCTTTGAGATTAATGAACTTTTACAAGTACATCGGTACCTACTGAAATAATAACTGATTGAATTTTGTACATACTGTTTATATTACAGATGAGAAAATTTATGAAGATAGACTCTGAATTGATGGATATCTGTTGCTCTTTCAGGCTTGAAGTACCTTTTTAGCATTAAACGGATCTGAATGAAATTTAGCACAGAGATAGATTATCGTCTGAGATAATACATGGGCTATTTTTTATCAACACATGACGCGAGAAACATCAAGAAGCCGGTAATGCTCAGGAGTTGCGCAAGGCGTGCAAATAACCATAACACAAGCTAACGCTTAGTTTAGGGTCAGACGGTCGTGTGCGAGTTAAGGACAACTGGTAATTAAGACATCCTGGTGAAGAAATTTAATTATCTATCCAATGAGACTCAACACAATGAGGTAAACAAAAAAAATATTTTAGCCCCTACATTAAATCGATGTTTTCATAGTATAAATGTAAATACAATATTTTATCCCTTATTTGTGTCACTACAATTCAAATGTCGCTAAGCAATTGGTATGTAGGTCATTATGTTCAGAAAAACTGTAAGTGTGACGATAACCTGGAGTCTCCTTGCCCATTAAACCCAACAATCAGAACGTCTGCCTTTTACATGTGTCATGAATACGAGAAAATTTAAAGGCTAAGCGCATTTTCTTTTCAGCGCTCCAAAATGGCTCGCGCAGACATGGTGGGCAATATCTTGGATGTATTTTCTGAAAGGACACATGAAAAGACGTAAGATGGACCCAAGTTAATGGGAGGACAAAACTGCTTAACGTTCGCAATGGAGACTTCTTTTAAATCAGCATGTATTTTTATTTCGAATCGGAACGGCGTGACAATTTAGAAATAAACGAGATGCACTAAAGGCCAGACCACCTATAGCTTTTCAATACCATACACAAAATTTGCTCACGTGTCCAACGTGCATGTGGCCGAATCTTTACTGTCAAAGCCACAGCTAGCCACCGACGACCTGATCAATCACCCGAGCTCTCACCATCAGTAAAAAGCCACAAAACGGTCGCCGAAGTTGAAATCTAGAAGGAAATCGTTATTATTATATTGTATCTCAATGTTGGTAGTTACTACAATGTGTGTAGGTATGGAAAATAGGTAGTAAGGGCTCTAAACCGCGAAAAACAAACCAAATCAACGTTGGGATTTCTAAGCTTTTCTTACGTTGTAGTTTACACAATTACTTTATACAAAATTTGGAGCTAGTGGGTCTTCTAGAAGAGCATAGAATTTCGATGATATTAATGAATAGAAGCGATATTAAGGAACTTTGACTTTTAATCTTTTCGTTCCAATTTAATATACTTCGATGATAAACATAACTATGCATTTTCTCTTGGTAACAGGTTAAGGCTAAACAAATGAACATAAATTGAGGCTTTCTGCCTTTTGCTTGAAAATGGCCCAAATCTCTTTGAGAAAAGGATGTTATACAATGTCTTTTTGCTGCATTGTTTACCTATATGAAGGCATTGCGTATATACATTAATGTATTTGTGTAAAAAAAATGTTTGTACTTTATAGATTCTGAAATAGTAGTAGATAGAACACTCAAGGCTTAACAATTCTCTTCAGAATGAAAATTATATCGATTAGTCACATAGTTGATGAGTTGAACGTGGCATCGTGTGCCGGGTACAGCTCGTTCTAAATAAAAAAATGTAATTAACAAAATCAAATGTATTTTTAAATAAGTAATCTATTATCACCGATGACGAGTTGTGTCACCCATTAGAGATAGATATGCACTAGTACATCATTTTATACGGTAAATACAATTTAAAATCAGTGATGAGCGAGGACATGCACGGGGGCGGCGTGTACGGCGGGTGCGGCGTGGTGACCGGGGGCGGAGTGGCTCACGACGGCGTTGAAGCCGTTGTGTGCGTCAGCGGTGTAGTGGACGGTGCGGATGGAGCCGTCAGCCTCGTGCAGCGAG
This sequence comes from Asbolis capucinus, assembly GCA_018249125.1. Taxonomy (NCBI): domain Eukaryota; kingdom Metazoa; phylum Arthropoda; class Insecta; order Lepidoptera; family Hesperiidae; genus Asbolis; species Asbolis capucinus. The sequence goes on along the minus strand of DWJZ01005613.1, from coordinate 3,971 downwards.
TACTCGCCTTGCACGGCGTCGCCGTCGCGGCTCTCGTGCTGTGACTTGTTGTCGCCGGTGTGACCGTCGGCTACAGAGTACGCGAAGTCGTATCTGGGGTGAGCCTGTAAAATGCGAACAGTAATGTAATGCAGATGCCTAATAATTGACTTATTATATATGTTGTTTTATTTAAATTTTACTCATTATGTCACAACATTGAGAGCCAACCATTATCACAGATAGTATTTGAAGTTAATAAAATTATTGAATCATTCTTACATCATAGGGTTCAGGTTGATGGGCAGCAACCAGACCATGAGCAGGGGCGGCATATGAGACGGGAGCGGCGTGAGCCACGGCGTAGTGAGCGGGAGCAGCAGCCACGATACCGTGACTAACAATGTTCTGGGAAGAGACAGCACCGTGGGAGCCGTAGTTGGAGGCACCAGCAGAGTAGTAGGCGGGAGCAGCGGCTACTGCGGAGTAGTGGGCGGGCGCTGTGGCTACGGTCGCGTGACGCACGATGTTCTGGGAGGAGACGGCACCGTGGGAGCCGTAGTTGGAAAGACCACCAGAGTAGTAGGCGGGAGCAGCGGCTACTGCGGAATAGTGGGCGGGCGCTGCAGCTGAGGCAGCGTGACGAACGATGTTCTGGGAGGATACTGCGGAGCCCGCTGAGTAGTGAGCTTGCGGCAGGAGTCCAGCCGAAGCGACGGCCAACGCTGCGCTTAAAAATACGATCTGTGAAAAGAAAAAAAGTTAATCTGACGAACTGAAAATATTCGACGTTTTCAAATGTATTGAAACTACAAACATGAACTAAATAATTTACGTTTTAATTTTATTCTAATGCCTTTCTGCAGAATTGGAGAATTTAATCAATTATCTAAATGCAAAAAATGCTTGCCGCCTTTATTTTAAATATTACTAGGGACTTACTTTGGAGAACATGTTGGTTTGATGCAAAATATCAACTGATGTATTTGCAATGTATGCTGTTCTTTATATAGTTCACGAACTTCGCATACAACAAGGTCGACGAGTACACTATTATTCAATAATTTCTACTGAACATAACCAAAGTGCACTTGAAATTGTGAAAGTTGTTTGTTATAAGTGCATATACATACGTTAAAATTAGGTTTTTAATAATTAACGAATTTGATATTGTTAATAGAGGTCAATGTAAAATAATTTAAGGATTAAGATTCAGTTGGTTCGTAATTGGATCTGTTAGTAAATAAAATAGCTAGAAACACAATATAATTAATGTTTCGTTTTAAAGCTGAATCTTGCATTAATTTGATGAAGTAAGCAGAGTTAGTATAGAATAGAACTCGAGACAGATTATTACAGCAATATTTCAAGAGGTAAACCGGAACAAACCCAGGTATCTTCGTATAATAATAATAATTTATTTGAATTGTAAGTAAATTTGTTAGCAGTGATAGGCTAGTGGTTAAGAATTCGGCCTTCTACTTGGGGCGTCCGGGTTCGAATCCCAGGGCGCGCACTTCTGATTTTTCGGAGTTATATGCGTTCTAAGCATAAATGCCACTCGCTATAATGGTGAAGGAAAACATCGAAAGGAAACCTGCATGCCGGGGAGATTGCAAAACTCAGAGGTGTGTGAAGTCTGTCCAACCGCACTTGGCCAGCGTGGTGGACTGTGGCCTTAACCTTCTCATTCAAATAAGAGATCCGTGCTCAATAGCCTTACAGTTTTTGACATATGAAATGTCGTTAAATTTGTCACAATTGTGCTAGTGACAGAAGCTGTAAAAAAATTCAAAATGGCGCCCGCAAATGAAATAAGTTTAGATAAATTCTCAAAACATTACGTGGACGAAGCCGCGGGCGAAAACTAACACATTATAACATTTACCTGTAACCACTTAATCAATAGTCAAAGTAAACACTATTTATATGTATATCATCCCATTAATGGGATAACTAGCGTATTAAGGGATAATTGCATTTCGCCTAGACTAACTTAGCAATATTACCTGTAGATGGCCTTTTGTATATATATATATGTATGAGTCTACTTAGAGACACTAAGTCAGCTCTTATCGATTAAATAGGGGAAATTTGACATAGAGATAGATTGTAGTCTAGAATAACATAGGCTAGTTTTTTTAAACATACCTTGTTGGCGAAGACATGGGCGAATCTTTTATAAATGATTTTTAACTTTCATTATCGTGAACACTAAACATTTTTTTAAACTTTTTAACGGGTTACTCACGATTATTGTACGAATAAGACGTAAAGTTGACAGGCTCATTTGTCATTAGTGTCTGTTAAGTGTCAGCTGTCAAGAGTTTCACCTCGCCCCCGCAGTCTTGCCGTGACCACGACCCATATAACTGGGTCGAAATATCGGTATAAATAAAAATAACAATAATCGCATGTAAACCGGTAAAAAGTTTTTTAAAAAATAATATTTTATAAGCCTCCCAAATAACTGTCAAGGATAAAACTGAACAAATTAGTAAAAAAAAAGAGTTATACGTTTAAATTGAAAACATATACTTCGTCATGGCAATAGCTTGTTCAATGTAAATCAAGAAATTACTAATCAAAGCTACAATTAGTAATTGTTACTAATAAAAGATTTAAGTACACATTACACAGCCCGTACATTGGACAGGTCGGTTGGTCTAGTGATTAGCGAACCTGACTGCTACACCGAAGGTTGTGGGTTCGATTCCCATCCAGATCAAACTTTTCTGTGATGAGCAGAAATGTTTGTTCTGTGTGTCTGGATGTTAAATGTCTATATAAGTGTATATATATGTTTATTATAATTGTACTGACGCTTGAGATCAGATGGCTGTGTGTGAGTTGTTCAAAAATATTGATTTATTTATATTTATTACAATTCTGAGAAAGCACTTGAATAATACATTCATTCACCCTATAAAGATCAATACAATAAGTATTAAATCAAAGTAATGAACATTATTTGATAGAGCTGTTTCCTGCCAATAGATTCATAAGTCCCCTAACTCCGGTCCCCCTTATAAAATCACGGGAAGTTGCGTCGACATAATTTGATACTCAGCGAGGACCTGATACATACATACAATGGATGAATCGTTTTATGAACAGCGAAAAGTTTTTCTTTCAGCAGTATGACGAATTTATTTAAGGAACTTCTGTAGGTTTTTTTAAAACGCTGCCCTAGAGTCGCTGCGAAGCAGGTAATGTACACGGGATTTTAATTGAATGTCTGTCTTATTTTTAAATGATGATATATGTATATATTTGTATTTGCATTATTATTCTTTATATTTACATGATATCTAAATTTATGAATATAAATAATAGAAGTTTTATTTTATACAAATTTACTGTTAATTAATTTTCTTTTTGTATGTTTGCCTACATATCTTGCATTTCTCTATACAACACCGGGCTTGCTGGAAGAGAATGTCATTAGGCATCGTCCTTTGTGTAACCTAGGTTGAGAGGTTTATATAATAAAGTTTTTTAAACAAATAAAATAAATGTTAATGTAAGCTTTGCTTTACGTGTCAGAGAAAATCGCACTCAAGTCAGATCAGCAGTTTCTGATGTAAGAGTTCTTAGGCGCACAGAGAGACAAAGATTCTGATAGCTTTTTTTTGGGTTCTATTATTTAGTAAAATTTGCTAGCCCACCCACGGGCTCGGGTTTACACTCACAATGTGAGGGGTACAGACCTGGTCCACCACGCTGTCCAAGTGCAGATTGGTGGACTTCACACATTTTTCAGAACTTTTATGGAGAACTCAGGAGTGCTGTTTTCTCACGAGAAGGAAGAGTTCACAGGAGTTTCCTCACGATGTCTTCCTTCACCACGGCAAATGATAATCAACTTTGATACGCACATAACTTTAGAAATCCACTTATAAAATACTACACTACTAATATAATAAACTCTTCTCCTGCCATTGTGTGGAAATTCCTTCGGAAAATGGGTGCAGGGTCTTTATCCTCGCCCG
>DWJZ01005612.1:0-13858 GCA_018249125.1 Asbolis capucinus | reverse complement strand
AGCATGGGTTGACTGGCAGAGAATGCCACTAGGCATTAAGTCCACCCTTTGTAAAAAATATCCTCTAAGGTTTTTTATATAAATAAATAAATAAAATAGGTATATTAGGAAATTATAAATGAAACGGTGTATTATTTTCGAAATTTATTTCATTATCTTAAGCTAATCACAAGGCACAACTCAAAATTAAAGCACTAAACTTAGGCCTAATAAATGCATGGGTTTAAACTTAGTAAATTTAAAGTACTAGGATACCATAAGTTCTAATTAGTTGTTGCCTAAGAAGCTCACATCAGCTTCATGGACAAGAACCTTCGCTTGCTAGTTAATTATTCTATTTTATCAAATTCGTACCGCCTTACTGGCAATAAATAGAATATTTGAATGGAATAAGACCTTCCACCATTCATTTGATCATTAATTGCTTAGTTTAGTTATAAAATAATTATAGCAGCAAGCCCAAAATATTTTTTTTAATTTAATTTTTACTTAATTATAAATCAGAATCCTTAACGAAATAGTATTACAGAAACATAATCCCAAAAAATATCTTTTGCCACCCAAGCCAACGAAATATTCATTCCTTTTAGTGACAAAATATCGAGTATGTTCAAAAAAAGACAGAAGCATATTACGGTTTTATCGTATACACCCAGGCTGAGTGTTAGCAATAAAATTACAGCTATAGCAATGGCAATAAAATAAAACCTTATGATAACAATTTAACAACTACAATAAAATAAACATCTAGAAGAATACACGCTATTAACTAATAACGTGGACTAGACCTGTCTGCGGTTGAAATTCAATCGTAATTCAATTGTAATGCGTACTAAAATTGCCAAACTTTAATAAGGTAGTGTGTGTAAGTTTTAAAATTGTATTTAATTTATTTTCAATGTATTAAATATGAAATTCTTCTTTTGTATCTGCACTCCACCGTTAAAACGAGAATTGTGCGAAATTTCATAGTTCTGCGAAATTTTCGTCGAATGATGTACTAAGTTTTGCTTCGTGTTTATAGATAGATTCTTCTAGACGCTTAAACTAAAGTAAAGTTACAGAATTATATCTTGAATTGACATATAAAAGGCATAATTACGTATCGCAAGTTACCTTATGTGATATGTGTTCTTGGACGGTAATAACGTAATGGACGGAACAATTAATTAAACCTTAAGAAATATATCTCGCTCAATACCTACATAAACTTATTCGTACTTGATAAATTCAGCAGAGGTTTCACAATTACAATCTACACTTAACTAAGCACCTTCATTGAGTATTATTTTTTACACCACACTGTCAATATTTCGCACAAAAATAAGAATAATAAAACAGGCTGTTTTTTTCGCATTTCTGCTAAAACGGGTTGTTCGACATTCAAAATATACTAGTTTTAAAAGGTTTTAAAAAATATGCGTAATAAACCAAGCAAAATTAATTTTTTTTTCGCATTTTCTGACTAATAAAAACGAAATTGTTCGATATTCCAAAAATGAATCGAAATATTCAACAAAAAAGTCTATAATTAAATGTAATATTTCATGATATTTAATAGTTATTAATACGATGTAGACCATTTAGTACGACGAACAAAAGGTCAAATAAAGCATAGCCTTTTTAATTAATGCCAGGTTACCTTTCAAAGACCAATACTTTGATGCAATGGCCGCTATTTAAAGATACAGGTCGTAATCCAATCCGTTGCTCCCACTTAAATAATCATACAAGTAGACTGCCATCTCGTCCAGAGCTTCAAACCTGGGGTCTGATAGGGGGTCATCACGTACCGCCCTTGCAGATCGGGACAGGGATCTGGAAATGAAGGAAAATAGTACACTAACTTTTTTTAAAGACTGAAGGGCTGACAAATATGCAAACGGATACTGACGGTAATTGGTCACTGACGCCTATGGGCAACACCTGTAAAATTGCCAATGCAAAGTCGGCCCTGAAGAACTATTTTTACACCTTTATTTGAGAACTCCATGTCCTAGCGCGCTGGGAATACCTCAGGAAGAAGCTCATTCCACAATTATCTGGTGCGAGTCAGAAACGATCTTGAAAATCGAAACTTGATTTACAATCGATACCAGCGATGGGAGTTCGTTTCTAAATAGCTAATCACGCATTTTTGTATATTAATTTGTCTGCTGATACGGATACTCTAACAATCTGTATTGGAACAATTCTAGCATCTTCTTATCTTTTTAGAGTTTGATTAAAATATAAGTACTTATTACTGCGTATATATACAACAATAATCATTGAAATATTTAAAAACACATGCTGTATAATGAAATAAAAAACACATGTTCTATAATTAAATAAAAAACACATGTTCTATAATTAAATAAAAAACACATGCTCTATTACTCTATAATTACATATAGAGTATAGAGGCCCAATACGAAAAATCTGTTGTATTGTTAACCGTTGAGGTGTTTCCTTGTCTGGAACCAATCCTGATCTTAGTTTGAGGTCATGCATACTAAGTCATGCATAAAAATGTATTGTCATCAGGACGACAGGTTTATGCAAAATTTCAGTCCCGTAGTGTAAGGGAAAGTGGATCTATTTAAGATTTGACAAGAACATTTAACAAACAAATATAAAAACATACTAATATACAAACATACACTGCAAGTTAAATAAAAGCTTGTAAAAAAATAAATAGGTCGATAAATAAAGATAAATAAGATTTATTTCGCAGACATTATACAGCAAGATGATATTTTATATCCATAATCTAAACGGACATCCATTACGATAGGGGGATAACAACGAGCATCCCTACCGATCCGATCAGCATTCGCTGGGTATCGGGCAATCAGCGGAGAGGAGAGTTATAATCTTTTATTCATGTTCGAGCCGACGCAAATTGCAGGGCGGCCGACCTAATGCCTTTCAACTGTTGCTAATAACCTGCCAATTCATCAAACTTGCCTCCAGCGCCGCTCAGACCAATTCGCTCGTGAGCTGTGAGCTGTGAGCCGGTTGACCTGCCTCTATCGGCTCAGTAAAATGTGTGAGCGTAACGACCTCAACTATTGACAAATTAGTTATGCCGCAAATTGCTTGCGGATTTTTTTTCTGATGAGGTACGTAGGTTGGTTATGATTTACAAAGAGAAATTTACATGTACCCTCAAGTACCTACCTTTACATTACTAGGTAGAGTAGGTAGGCAACTTTTCTACCTATTCATTAATAGGTAGGTATTGATCTACGTCCGGTGAAAACAAATTAATAAACAAAACAATATTACTTCTTCCCCGCTTTATTTTTCAGTTGTAGCCTAACTGGCGTAACGTGACGCGACTACCTACAAAGATCTTTCGCCGTAGCACAGAAAGGTAGTAGGTAGTAGGTAGGTTTGTAGCTGAACTTCTGTGAAGATTCCAGAACCATCCTAGGTCATTACTATCTGCAAATCTTTGGAAGTACAGAGGTTCTTAACCCCGTTTATATTATAGGTATACTTCATAATTATTTCTAGCTTGGATTTTAATAGAAATAGGCAAATTTTTACTCCTCAGTTGAAGCTGCATAACATAACATACTTCAGAAACAGAAACGTCAAACCAGAACTCGAACCCGAGAAGCGTTACTCACCTGTCAAAATCCGTAAGCCTAGAGGAATCTCGGAAGCCCTTAGCGAAGGGATTGGAGTCAATCTTCAGCTTGGTGATGAGCTGGTTCTGGTAGGCGGTGACGGCGGTGAACACTGTCTCCGGGAAGACGAAGGTGCGGTGCTGTTCCCTGGAGAGGTCGGTGATGGGTCCACCACCTTCTCGAACCTTCACCAGGTGGATCCGTGGCTGGTATCGATGCATGGAGTTTAGGACTATCTGTGGGACAAAGAAAAATTGTTTGATTATTTAAGTATTAAGGTCGTTTTTTGTCATATCATCAACCCATAACGGTGTCACTACTGAGCTCGGGTGCCTTACAATCTGAGGGGTACAGGCCATATTTATCCAGGCTGGCCAAGGAGGAAATACATTTCACGCATCTTTGAGAAATTTATGGAGAAATCTCAGGAGTACAGGTTTCGTCACATTTTCCTTCACAGTAGCAAGTAATAAACTGATACGCACATAACTATGAAAATTAGAGCTAAACTCCACAGGATTTAAACATAGGCTCTCCGAGAGACCGACGTTCAAACTACTAGTATTAAATATCACAACCCATTAGGCTATTAATGTTACATTGTCACATTTTTGTCACAAAATGCCGTTCGTAGCCAGGAATGAAACCCGGATCACTTTGCTACGCAAGATGCAACGATTACGTAACAAGATCATCATCCTATCAACGTGTATCCTTCTTTACTTAAATATAACTGTAGTAATGCAGTTCAAATGCCCATTAATGTCTGACAGAGTACCTACAATATTCAAAACCCGCCTCAGTATTGAATCTGTACACAAAAATTCTAACAGTAGTTCTGATTTGAGTAAACATGACCTCTGCGTTACCTGTTCTCCTGTCACGATAGACCAGTAATATAAAAGACGCAGGACACCCTATAAACCATTTAAACCTATAAACTAATAGATAACGAGTTAATAAATTAAATATACGGCAATTTATTAACGATATTGTCAGTGATTTCTCATCACGTTGATAACGCCGACGTAATTAATTGGGCGGTTGTCCGGGCACGATGTGACGCGCAGATATCGCTACTGTCTCCAATTATAGACTCGATTCCCGGGATACGACGTCACAAAATTATTATTATTCACTATATTGTTATAAAAACTTTTTGTTATAAAATTTGGACGGTTATTGTCACTATTTTGTTATAAAAACTGAACGGTTTCTGGCTAAACGTCTCCTGATAAGACATATAGATGATTTAAATTATCATCTAAGACATTATACACACTACCATCAGGTGTTTTTCTCGTTGTCATGGAACTTATGGTTGGTAAAAAAATAGACTGATATTTATTACTTTCAACATCAACAAAAATGTTCCAAACTTCATAGTTATATTCATATTCGTAATTTCATAGTTATTTGAGATAATATATGAAATTTTCAGCTTGTTTCGTAAATATCTAGTAAATTATTTATCGTTGTCATGGAATAGATATGTTATTAACACTATAATTTACGTATTGCCACCTTTAAAAGGAGCTATAAAATTCAAATTGAACGTTTCTTCTACGAGTAGCAAATGAAGCACCTTTCTGAAACGATGTTAAAATCAAGATTTTTTTCTAAATAACATTTTTGTGTAGCTACTTACCTTAATAATACCTACCTAACTAAATTAATAAACGATTTTGAATAAGAATTTACTTAACAAGTTGGTTTCTAAACGACAAAACAAATCAACCCAGTTCATCTATACAACACTTTCATATTCTATAACTATTACTTAGTACTTCACTAAGATTCCAACCGATGGTGAGTGGCGACGCAGTCTCAGATGATAATGCACGTTAATTGGTTACTTTTTTTACATACGTCAAAACACGCTTAACTACAATCCCACCTAATGGTAAGTGACGATGTAGTCTTACGTGATAAAGCGCATTAACATAAAAGAACTCTATTCACTCTTGTCTTTAAGACACCTACATTATACTAAGTATGATATTTAATAATTAAAACATCCCATCAAACGCACAAAACATGGTAACACTACAGTTCTGCGGCGAAACGTACACGAGTCGCTGATGAGATAATAACCGCCTGTAAAATAATTAATTTGTTGCCTAGTTATTTTTTATTAGAGGATTGTGTTCGAGTCCCAACACTGGGCGGGACTTTAATTAACAGAACATCACTTCCTACTCGGAATTAATTAGTCATTAGTTTGTAATGAGGTAGGTTCTGTAACCAGCTGTTGCGGATGCATTTAAATAAAAATATCCAGAGCTAAAGAAATGAGACTTTAATTTTGAATATTTTGCCTTTTTATGGTTTAGTAAATAGACGTTTTCAGGTAAAATAAAACTATGTATAAATTTGTAGCTAGGTGCTATATGTAGGTCACTAAATTACTTTTTCATTATTTGAGCTGTAAGTTTCTACTTTCTCTCACTTTGACTTTAAAAATGTGAAGTATGAAATAATGTGTAAGTAGGTAGTTAGGTAATGTACTAGCTTTCTAGCTAGGTTAGTTCTGAAACACATCTCCATGAGTCTTATATGGTATACGGTATAGGTTTGGTGTAGGATAGATAGATACCAACCACCATTTTTATATCTACAAGTCCTATTGATTTTATATTTCTTTTCTATCTGAAGTTGATTATGACTTGCTACGGTGAAGGAAAACATCGTGAGAAAACCTGCACTCCTGAGAATTCTCCATAAAGTTCTCAAAAGTATGTGAAATCCACACATGGCCAGCGTGGCAGATTATGGCCCATACCGCTCACAATGTGAGTGGATATCCGAGCCCAATAGACTTTACGTTGACAACCAAAGCTGGAAGCCAATCATAGTCAGTAGGTATACCACAGTTATCAATTAAAATAGTTACGTAAATCTTAACAGTTAAATTTAACTACCCTACTATAACGTCAAACAAATATATTATTTAATACAGTAATTTTAAAGGTTAGTTTAGATAAATCGACTCGGTTCCGCCATTACCTCTCTAACTTCCTCACCTGCCTAATGAATCAGTGCCCGCCCTCTAGCGGCAGTTACTGATAGTCTTAGTAATTATCTAATTAACGATCCATACCGGACAGGGTATTATTAGTTTTGATTTATAATGGTAGAATTGAAATAATAACTGTTTTATCTATTACTAACTCTAACATGTAATGAAAATCCAAAAAAGCTAAGAGGATAACATGGTAGTTATATGTTCCTATACGTAGATAGGGAGGTACCTATTGTTAGATAGAGGTACCTACTGTTAGATAGAGGTACCTACTGTTAGATAGAGGTACCTACTGTTAGATAGAGGTACCTACTGTAAGATAGAGGTACCTACTGTTAGATAGAGGTACCTATTGTTAGATAGAAGTACCTATTTTTAGACAGAAGTACCTATCGTAAGATAGAGGTACCTATTATTAGACGGAGGTACCATCGTTAGATAGAGGTGACTATCGTTACACAGAGATACCTGTGGTTGGATAGTAATATCTCCTGACCTATTCACATAAGCACACAGGACAAATTGACTCTATATAAGAGTGATATTTTAAATGCACATTTTATAGATTCCAATGATAATGTTTCATTGAAATGAAATTATAAAGACTTCTTATAATTTATAATTATATGAAATTATAAGACGATTTTGGTACAGAGTTTATTTAATTCGAAATAAATAATAGATACACATGTGTTTAAGTAGACAGTCACTTGCACTTAGGGCACGATTCGAAAAAAATATTTACCATAACTTGTCATGTCAAATATGTATATAACCTGTTATATTATATAGTTAACCTATTATATGTATATAGTTACATATTTAAACAGTTTTATTATTAAAATATTCAACAATGCAAATCTTATCGATTTTAAATTTAATATTTAATTCCAGATACAGGCAATATTTGACTTTTTGTTTTACTGTTTGAGTACCCATATTTAGTTGTAGAAATAATTATAATAATATTTTTATCATATAAAAAAAGGACCACAAATGCCTTCTACAAGTAATAATGTAACTCAAAAACTAAGTACTCGTCAGATGTCGCTCAAAATAGGACCACATGACAAACACCTGCTTTCGAACAAAACAAAGTTTTTCAAAATCAGTTCACTCAGTAAAAGTTCTGAGGTATATTATAAAAAAAATACACACGAATTGAGAACCTCCTCCGTTTCTGAAGTCTGCAAAATATTACTCAGATCCATCTATCTCAGAAGTTAAGCAGCAACTAGCCTAACCTTAGAAACTCATTACAACCGCATCGAGCAGACGACGACACGGCAGGGGATGGTCCTCCCACCTGCCTTGCCACGCGATACTAATCTTTAATAAGCCCGACATAAGATACCACTTGCACCACAACGGGCCAGTGGGAGTGCCGTAGGGTGGAGCGGCGGCGGACGGTGGGGAGACAGGGGTCAGATGGCGGTCGACAGTCGCCGCGGCAACACGTCTTGAGGATCGGGGTTATTGACAGTAGGTTGTTTATATTATGAATTATTTTAACCTGTCTGGCTGGCAGGGTATGGGTTCCCGGTAGATGGCGCGGTTGCTATATATGCACAGCTAACTGTAAAAGATTCGACCTTTTTCGCTGTAGCGGATATGCGAGGAATAAAAAGAAACAAACCACAAAACGAAACGTAAGTATATTGTGTCAAAATATGAAATAAATCGTAGAATTTTTCAAAGTTTTAAAGCGTGCAGAAACCAACCTGACGTTTTAATGTATAAAAAAAGATAATGTGAAAGAAAAAAAATATTGTCATCATTTATGTTGATTAAAAGTACCCTATGTTTTAAATTAAACTGCAATTAATCTATGGGCCAAATTTGATTTAGGAGCATAAAGTAATTTTGGCGTGATACAGGTACAAACAAATATACATCCTCATAAACTTTCACATTTATAATATTAGTAGGTTCTTAGATCATATATAATATGCTGAGAAAAAAAGGTTTAGTTAATTTATATTGCCGTCATCGTTTGCTAGGCGTCAATTGTTGGTACACATGCTTATCGAATGGTCGACGTATAGGCATTTCTCAAAAATCCAAACAGTATTGGTGAGTTCGTTCGATCTTGGGTCGTGGGGGTCGTCAATAAGCCGCATCGATATTTGTATTCGCACCGGCCGCGGATTACGGCGGATTTTCGCCTCTACCCTCACCGACAAATTGCCCAATCTGTTCCTACCTGTCCCTGACAGCTGACCCAGTTTATGATAAACATTTTACGTAGCTCTGTTACGTTTTTGCGTATATACTGCTTGTTCAAACTATATGTATCCTTCAGGGCTGACGTTGCATCGTTTCCCTGGAGTTGATCATGTTCTTAGGGAACGATAATAATTTAATTTCAGGTTGACTGCTTTTCGTCAGCTATCTATAGGTAAAAAAAACTATTGAATCACACTATGTTAGGTATATTAAATCCCAGAATCTCCAGCCCCTGGAGCCGACCTGGGCCTTGAGACAAACGTTTACGTTTGACACGATCAAATGCTTGATCAAAAATGTATAGGAATGACATCTGGTGCAAATCGTTTGGTGTGATAACAGAAAAGACATTTGTTTAGAAGCGCCGTTAGTTATTACACGAGGTATTATAATAATTTTTCAATCTCTATAAGTTTTCGATATTGCATCGGCCTCGGCACTTTCAACCCCGATCTCCCCTACCTAAAAATTATATAAAATCTTGATACGCGCATCCATACTTTGTAAATAAAGCCGTCGGTGTCGGTTTCTATCGTTAGATAGAACAAAGTCTAAGACGAGTCTATTAGGTAATTTGCAAACAGAAAGCGATCACGAAAATTTGGCGACAATTGCTAGTAGATCGCAAATTCGCACTACATATCAGCGATAATACTAATTGGTAGTTAATATCGGCGACAAACATGCTACTGTGTTAGTTATTATGGCGCTAGGTTCATGGCAAAAAATGCACAGTATTAATCACCGAGCGTAGAGCGAGCGAACACGAATGCAATAGATGTTTTCGACACATAACATTATTATTGCTGATTGCTTGCTGCCAGCTCGCTGCTTGCACATTTTACCTAATAGGGCAGCGGGTATAAAAACTTCTGACAATTGAGTTGGCCACAAGCCCGAGCATCAGATTATTCTCCAGGCCTCCTCATTCACGAGGAGTAGCGTGATCGATATTGCAATAATGAAATGTTAGGTAAACAGACTGAGGTGAAGCAAGGCCGGCCGTCGATATTTCGATTAGCGCACGGTCCGTGGATTACAGCGGATTTTCGCCTCCGCCATCGGCGCGCAGACAAATTGCCTCATTTGTACTTTGTACTTGTATACCTGGGTAGCTGCCGGTGTTGCCTGGTTTTAAACGAAATTTACCATTTTTAACGCTTATGAAAATTAATTTAAGTTTTGAGTAGGCACGGAATATTTTTTATTATAAGATATTGTAATAATTAAAATATACCTATTTCCTCGTGAATAAATAGGAGATTCTTCAGTGAGAGTAAGCTTCTCTGCCCTATTACGAAGAGAGAAGATTACGTAGCTGACAGTATTCAGAAACTTTAACTATAAGCATACCAAATTTCAAGAAATCGATAAGTGGAAGTCCTTTATAATTCGTATTTAATTGAACCTACCTATTTTAGTTAGACATATCCAACAAACCAAAACTCATGGATCAGCTCGGCTGTCTCATTATAAATCTAGTAAGGAACATTTGTTACAAAAATCATTTTATTGTATTACATTGCTATCCTAACGCCCTCCTATATTCAAGCATACCTAGTAAGTCCACCATTCACTCCCTCGTGAGTACTTTAAAACCTAGTAAGTCACTATACAGCTTAACTCTATATGTTTCTATATTTTTGCGCACTCTTGAAAAAAAAATGTATTGAGTCCTTACTAGATTCTGATGTAGGACTGCCGACTATTCTTGCTTTATTTTTGGATCTATTCTTACCTTTGTAAATATACTTAAAACAAACATTCTCAGTCTCAACACCTTCAAAAAGTGACCTCGACAATCAATCTCGACAATCTCTCTCTACTCCAGGATTTGATATAAACATCACATCAAACGTTGATGTCGCCTGTCATTTATGTACTAAAATCAATAAATTTATATAATAATATGCAAACAAAATGTATCCATTCAATATAAGATGTCAACAGATCCGTAGAACGCGGCGTGGGATGGACAGTCGCATACACACAGGCTTCAGACGTTACATTAATAAATAATTCTTTGGACAACTCACGCACTCAGACCACCTGACCCCAAACTAAGCCTTAGCTTGTACTATGGTGATCAGATACTTTTAAATACATAAATATATAGATATTTACACCCATTTATACAGAACAAACATTTCTACTCATCACATAAATGGGTGGGAATCCAACCCACGACCTTCAGTATAGGCCAACTGGCCTGTCATTTTATGTAAACATTTTTTATAACCATTTCTTTAATTAATATTAACACTTAGTTAAATGCAATAGTAAAAATCTAGTAATTTAACGTCTACGATACTCGGTGCAAATTCCATACATGCCAGATCGAATTTATACCGAGTATAGCTTACCGGCGGTTAAGCACGCGTGGTGCTTTGATAAAAAGTAACCTATGTACACCAGACTATCCCTGTGCCAAATTTTATTTCAGATCCGTTTAGTTTTGGGTTTTATAATATTAGTAGGTTTACATATCCCGCCGGCTTGAGTCGTTAAAAATAATGCGACGAAGTATACAATAGCGAGCGCGGGAAGTACATGGCTGACCGCTATAAAATTACGAGTATTTCCGTATTTCGTGGAGTAGGTACAGCTTTCAGTTCCCGTGGTTATCGTCATATAGTAGATAAGTTATAATGGAGGCTAAAAAACCTTTGTCACTTGTATTGACATTGAGGAGCTAGTTCTTCCAGCGCTATATATCAGCATGCTGGGGAAGCTCTAGCATCTCACTTTAACACTTGAGCTCATTAATGTGCCATTAATACTTAGATATATTCAGAAAAGGGTGATTTTCACACCCAGCTAGGTTGAGACATCTATCACATCTTATTAAGTGATAATGGGACGCCCTGCATATATACCTACCTCCATTTAAATAGATAAAAAAATACAAAAAAACATAAGATACAGGATTATCACACTAATTGCCATACCCAGTCATTAATGTTTACTTAAATCGCTCCTTAGTACAAATTTTATATGGAGCTTTTGTACTAACGATTTAAGAAACCATGAACAACTCTGAGTGCGTCAGTCAATCCGATTAACGTCAAACAAAACAAGCCTACAAACAAAACAAACACAAAATAAACTTGTGTAGCCGCCTGTACACACAGAGGTTATGTCAACACAGAGCTGTGAGATACGAACTAAAACTAGCGGATTTTTTGATTAACATATATTATTATAATCAAAACGTTATGTTTTAATATTTTAAAATACTAATAAATGCGAGAGTTATGATTATTAACTATTTAAAGTTATAGTTAATTTGTTCTCATCTCAACTCAGCTATTAATCTTTGATATTATTAGGTACAATGTTTTTAATAGATTGTAACTACCTACTTGTATGTAACTAACTATCCACGCCATCCGATTACTAAGATCTTTTATATACCTGCCAGTAAAACGAACCTCTTTAAAAATTCGCCTTTATCTGTATCAGATGACATTAACATTTTTCATGACACATGTTTTAGTATAAGAAAGAAGTTTTCCGTGTATCTGTTTTCTAAGCAGGTTCTTAAAATTGTTAATTTTTCTTTTGATAGTTAAAATAACATGCCTTAGATTGTAAGAGAATGTTGTACACATATTGGCGTTCGTACCAGTGCTTGGTTTTTCCATACATATGTATATAAATGTTTTGTGTGTAATGCTGTTGATGTGTCGTAATAAAAATAAATAATTTTGTATTTTGGATGTTTTCTTATATTAATTTTAACATAAAAGGACATTTTGGCTTTATAAACGCCTAATCCACCTAATATTCTAGTACGTATTTACTAAAACTTCAGTCAAGAAGTAAGAGACGAAGGAATGGAAGATTGTACAAAGCCGGTACGTTGTACGCGCTGCCTAATTTATGGTCGACCAGTCTAATGTTTTGCCAGAAACATTTTACTCTGACAGTGTGTCTAGTAGGTTAGGTACATAGACAATGTAAAACTGTGTTTTTGTTTTAGGGTTTCGTAGAAAATTCAGAGCTAACGAAGTAAAGTCTCGCCGTGACCATAATCCATACAACTGTATAAATAATAATAATCGTGAATCGGGTATTCACGATTAGAGGTTTAAAATAACGTATTTAAATTAAATACGAATTATAGCTTTAAATTCAGTTAACGAAATATCACAACTAAGCACAAAACATTACTTGTGTAACCTAACGTAAACTTGGCAGTTTTTTATTAGAATATTCGTAGTCGGTTCCTGAAATTTTTAATTTAACAAAATGTGCTCACTTTAATCAAAGTTAATTAACTTGATTAATGAATGACGTTAGCATTAGCGTAGTTAACTTCAAAGTTTTGTGTTGGACTATACACAATATCCTTATTTGCAAGATGAGATAATATCAGATAATTTGAATCAAGATAACTCTCGATTAAGCTTTTTATACATCGATATTAAAATAATAATCGATAATAATTCTATAATACCTATTTGTTTTTAAGATTTAGCGAATTAAGTAGTTGTGGGAGAGTCTGAATTTTTCTGTCCTCTAATAATTTTACACTATTTTTTATCAACATACAACGCGGGTGAAACCGTGGGCGAAGCCGCGGGCGGGCCGTAGTCACCCTACATCTAAAGTCCATTTTTCTCATCCGTAGAAATCTTGCAAACAATTTTTGCAGCAAAACATCCCTTATTGGTGGAGTATCACCGACGAAGGGATGAATCCCTATTAATTATTAGTGTCTTTATCAAGTAAGGATATGGTTAAAGAAATTGTCATTTACTTTTATTTGCACGGCTAAGAAAAACGTACGGTGTGTTTCTTAGAGTTGTGGCGACTATGATTTTGGCCGAGTATCGGGTTGTGAAAAGGCCAACTAATAAAACCGATCAATTTCGGAGGTCATTTTGTTTTTATATTTTTGTTGTTATGTTTATGTTACGAGGGCCAAACTGAAAGTTTTTAGAACTGGCCACTTATAAACATTATATTAAAAAAAATAGTTTAAATTTTG
>DWJZ01005611.1:0-13858 GCA_018249125.1 Asbolis capucinus | reverse complement strand
ATAACTGATAAACATACATACATATATACTTTTAAATACATACTTAAATAGATATTTCTATTACACACCCAGACACAGAAGGTCAGGTTCACTAACCACTAGACCGACCGGCCTGTCATAAAAATACATTGTCATCCGAACTGAAGCCGTATGCAAAATTTCAACTGCGTAGTGTAAGAAGTGGGTCTAATTAAGCTTGCAAGATTTGACCCGTAACAAACAGATATACTAACATACTAATGTACAAACATACACTGCAAGTTAAATAAAAGCTAGAAAAAATACATTCGTTATGGATTTTATGATTATAATTTTTATTATATTAACACACATATTATTAAATATTTCGTGTCTCAATTAATAATTAATTAATGATAAATCATTGTAAAATTTAATGATTCAAATTAAATTATCACCGAAATTCGTTTTCGTAGAATCTGCGTAGTCCCTAAGTAGGCATCTACTTATCATAATCCTAAAGAAATGTGTTTTGCCTTGATAAATGCACAATAGAGTATAAAATTACTTATTTTAGATGATATTGAGTCTAATAGGAAGGTTGATGGAAAATTGTGAATTTTGCAAAAAAAAAATTAATACATAAAGTACAAGCTACTCTTGTAGGTGTGCACATAATTATGTGTATGTGTTAGGTTCTAGAAAATAGAAAATATCTAGAAAATGTTCTCATTACAATTATAATTAAAAGTTAAGAGTTTTATAGGCCAATAATAAAGTTTAGAAAAAAAGTTATGTGTAATTTTGGATTATTTAAATGGAGCAGTGCCGATAGCACAGAAAATATATTTTATTATCTTCTGAAAATATATCATCGTCTCACATTGTCATATTAAGCTACAAGCAGTCACCGCGTACGTGATGAGTTATTATAAAAGTGCGGTACAAGCTATGCGTGCGGCTGTACACCGTTACATCCAGTGAATTACTGCAACGAGCGGCTTGCCACTTGAAATTAGGTATGTTTCCATTGTACCACGGCTTTTGTGGCTTGTTATGCGTTGTGTAAACGTGAACATACGTCAGCCTCTCGACGTCCACTGTTGGACACAGGCTTCCCCGAATATACGCTACTCTGACCGGTCGTGAGCCTTCTGAATCCAGCTGATACCCGCTGTCTTCTTCAGTCCACCTGGTCAGAGGGCGCCCTGTGCTCCTTTTTCCTCCTTACGTGAACGTAAACTTAGACGTAATAAGTATTCATGAATATTGTGTATGTAATCTTCTGACTTTCATTAAGTGAACTCGATGTTCCTATGATAAAATAAAATATTTTTACTTTGCCTTTGAACGTACACGTCAAAAAAGACGGTAACTTACACGTAGACGTTAACGAAATTGCTACATTAGTCTAAACGTTCGCATTTTAAAAATCTCAGATCACGTCTTGTACAGAGAATATTTTGTAAACAAATGCCTCACAATGTCTCAAATGCCTCAAAATACAAAGGTCATCCCACTATAATACTATGATGAACGGACCAAACATAATAGAAAACCTATTTTCTGGAAATCGACTTACAAACGCCACATATCACTTTGAAAAAGGTTAATAGAAATGATAATATAATTAGAGTCAGACTAGACCTTCACTTAATTTTATTTGAATATTATAACCTACATGGCGCTAATTATTTATAAATAAATCAGTAAGAAATGAGCTAGCAGTCACCTGGTAGAAAGCCATACATTTTTTCATCAACCATAAAGAAACAACATCTCAAATACGGTAGACACGCTATAATTAAAAGAGAATTGGAATGTTTCGTGTATTAATCTTATGATTGTATGGAATTTTAATCATTCCGCTCAGTTCTCAAAGTTTTAGTGGTGCTGATTGAGAGAAATGCCGTTAGGATGGTTAAATAGTTAATTAAATTTTTGTGCAGAATACGGTTACTTACTATGGCTAAGACACAAAACTTGCTAAATAGAATATCATAGAAACACGATAAAATAATTATTTTAAATGTGTAAGGATTTTTTAATTTTCGCTAAAGGTGCTCTGGTACCAGACCATTTGTAAAGTTCGAGGAGTCGATCACTGAGTAGTAAATAAAATAGTTTATGTAGTATTTGCTAAGCAGAAATCAAAATCAGTAAACAGAAATTTTGGTAAATAGAAGTACTGGTAATTCATAATTAAAAAATTTAAATTAAATTTAATTTTTAATTAAATATCAGATTATTATAATTTGTTTTAAGTTCACTGTTTGTACTAAAATTAATATTCTGATGTTTTTAGACAAATATTTCCAACGTCAAAACACCGTGTCGTCCCACACAATGGACACGCACTCCGTGTCAAGTATCAGTAACAAGGAGAGCTTTCTACTGAACACAGGCTGCTATTCATATCTCAAGGATTCCGTATAAAATGCACCTTATTCCCTTGTAATAAGGATCAACAAATCAGTGCAGACACCTTTGCCCCTTACCCTCGTGTTTTTATTTTAAACCTCTATGGTGTAAAAATAACTACCATTATATCGAATTGTTCTCAAGGAGTATTCAAGTGCCATTATGGGCACTAGAGGGCACACTTATACTCTATAATGGCTTATTCTCAAGACCTTCGATAAGCAACTCAATTTTCTTTTTAATGTATCCATCATTGTTCCTTGCTCATGGTCTTTATTGTCAACTGCTTCCAATTTTATTTCCAGCTCCATATCAGCTGGACCAGCATGTAATGGAATCTAAAAAGCTTAATTTTTCACACATCTATTAACTGCATCAAAGTCAATACATTTTCTTTCATCATAAGAACATAGAGCTCAGTTAATGAAATTCAGAAGATTACATACATAATATTCATAAATTCTTATTAAGATACTTTAAAGTTGGTTACAGATTTAAAATCCATAACCAATCCCGCAGTATTGCCCAATGTCACGGTAGACAATTCCTATCTACAAGTCATCGGTATCTGCATGAAACTTGGCATTTATGTGTAACTCTGATGATATTATTATATGGTGTCACGGATCTGATGATGCAACTGGAAGATGGATCGGGCACCCTGGGATGGCTTCTAGTCAAGACGAGAGGCTTCTTCTAAGTTAATGCGATTTACTATCTAAGACTACATCGCCATTTACTATCAGGTGGGATTGTAGTCAAGCATTGACTTGCAATGTGTAAAAAACTCGTTGTGTTTGGGCTCGTTACATTTGTTTTAATAAGGCCATTTTCATTTTTTTTTAGTTAATCTATGTTAGTTTTTTTTATTTTAAAATACTTGTATTTTAAGTTTTTTAAACCATATTTTTTTATTACAAGCTTTTATTTAACTTGCAGTGTACGTTTGTATATTAGTATGTTAGTATATTTGTTTGTTACAGGTCAAATCTTGTATGCTTAGTTAGACCCATTTCCTCTTACACTACGGAGCGGAAATTTTACACAAAGTTTTCATCCTGATGGCAATGTATTTTTATGACAATAATGACCTGATACTACGTTCAGGATTGGCTCCAGACAAGGGAACTCCTCAACGGTTAACCATAGAGTTATGGAATTTTGTGTGTTTCCTTGTATTATGGATCTATAATTAGAACTTGTTTTTTTAAATATTTTTAATTAACCTTATTTTATAATAGCTCGATACTAACGCATAAAATGAAGCGTTTATAACTCGGCGTCTTGTTTCGATTTAAGGTAATCGAAACAGAAGCACCGACGAAGTCGGTCGAAGCATCCATCGAACTTTGAAGTCATACAGCAAACTTCGCCAAGCTGCTCCAATAGACCAGAGCAGTTAGTAAGCAAGAGTCAGAATTTTTTTAGCCACCCAAAGGCGTGCGACATAGCTTAACGATTGCTACCGACAACCACCGGGATCACACGCCTTCGTAAGCACGGCACCGCGCTAGTAAATTTTGCCACTACTGGTCACCAACCGACCGCGCCATTTACTTCGATCGCGTACAAAGCAACGCAACACACACGGGATAACAAGAGTTGAATGACCTCAGTATTCATGTCCGACCATACTTAAGAATGCATGATATATCTCATAACATATTAAGTATTTTACTGATCATAAATACGAAAGTGAAACGGCATTGTCTTAGAGTGAGAAAAGTGATTTATATGACAACTATAATTAGAGTAACTAACTCAATTAATGAACTAAACAGCGTATTAAATAAAAGTGACTGTTATAATTTTATGTTACATATATCCAACAGTGATGTGTAATGGATGGATGGATGATACCGTTATGTGATGATATTTATTGTATAACTAGCTGTACCCAGCGCGCGTTGCTGTTTATCAACGTTATCATTTTGGTACCAAAATCTTTTCCAGAGAATTCTAAACTCAGTTGCTAGATCAGTACTCTATCTGCTGTAATTTCAGAGTGTATAAAGAAGAAACTATGGCTAGCCGACTATGGCTAGCCGACTATAGCTAGCCGAATAGTAGAGTACGTGCCCCACGAAGCACGGTAGCACTAAAAAAAATTTGCCACTCACACTCCGCCTGCTAAAATTATCCTTTGCATACAATCGAAACAAGTCGAGTTATGAACGATTCACTAACACACTAAGCTCAAATTAACACGTGAGACCCAAGAACAAACCTCCATCTAACAACCTCCCAAACAAAAATTAAACAAAACAAACTTCGCAACAAAGTCTATTGACTAGAAATTGAACCCAAAACCATTCGATACTGCTAATTTTCAAGCTATAAATTCCGTTTGCCTCGTAAATCATAGCATTGAATCTTATCTGGCTTGTTTATTAGACTGATAGTACCCGACACAAGAGTCGTGGGTTCAAACCCTGGAATAGGCGATATGTTTTAGCAATAATATGAGGTGGACACTGGTTTCCGTCAACAGCCGCCCACGACCAGCGGCTACTACGTGAATGTTGGACAAATACGAAGGTGTCTTGTTACATAGAATATATTTAATGTTGTGACAATGAAATATAATCTTACTAAGCGACTTGTGTTGTCAACAGTAGCTTAGTGGTGTGATCGTTGGTCTCTCAAACGAGAGGTATGGGGTTCGAATTCTGCGTGCACCTCTAATTTAAATAATATCACAAGTTGATTATCATTTGATATGGTAAAGGGATACATCGTGAGAAAACCTGCTCTCCTGAGAGTGCTTTATAAAGTTTGAAGGTAAGTGAAGTCTATTAATCAGCTCTTGACCACCGTGGTGGACTATGACCTGACCCCTTATATTGTGAATGGAGACTCGAGCCCAGTAGTGCGTCAGTTATGGGTTGCAATTATGATGATCCAAAACTATCCGAAACTTTTGTAACTAGTGACTTACGGATATATTTTTATCTCGGATATCAGATAGATTCGGTTACGGAGACGGAGTTCCAAAACCAGGTTAGTGGCCTTGAAATTTCGATCTGTAAGAGAGACGAAAGAGAATAGGCTATTCCACACTAACGTAATCGCAGGAAGATGCTATCTACATATATATATATATATATGTATATATAAACACATGTTTGTTTTTAAGTTTGTTTGTCCTTTAAAGACTCTGAAATGGTACGATAGCGCACCGATGTCTTTAGTAACTTTGTTCAGAACTCTGCAAAATGTTTTGGTGCCAAAATGGTATCCATTACAAACATGATTGATGATGCGTAGCAACGCCCGCCGGGTACAGCTAGTATTTTATAAATACCGATTAGATTTGATTTATTTACGTTATTAATATTCAGATATTTGAAGACGTTTCAATTATCGATATTATTATAATAACGATAACACTCAGTAATTTAATTATAATTTTGTCTCGATCATTCGCGATAAGATAAGTTAATTAGTGATAATTATAAATATTCCCCGATAAACATCACCATGTATATTTAGAAATGATTAATCTTCGTAGTCCAGCTGGTGTATTACCTACGTCCATACTAATATTATCAAGAGAAAAGATATGATTGGCTTCGAAACTACTGGGACTGGAAAAATTCTTTTACCATTAGAATCCTACATGAACCCTCATGAACATATGTAGATATGGAATTGTTTCAAAAACGTTATGGGTCCGTATCAAAACGTCAATAATGTAACCCAACGTGCAAACGTGCAACGTGCAAAACAAGACTTATTAAAATATTTAAAAACATACGCTTCAATCATAAAGCCCTAATGGCACTAAAGGTACGAAGAAACATATACAATTCCATAACTGTATTGGTAACTGTTGAGGAGTTCCGTGCTCTGGAGTAAATCCTGGACGTGTTGTCAAGTCAGGCTTGTCATAAAAATGCATTCTCATCAGGACGAAATGTTTATTCAAAATTTCAGTTCCGTCGTGTAAGACGAATGGTCTTAGGTTCGATTCCTAAGACAGACATTTTTTATTCGCCACTTCATTTATATATGTCCAATTCTTTCGAGAATCTCTGATAAAATATGTATGTTTGTGTATGTGTGAAAGAAAGAGATATAGATCGAAAGAAAGAGAGAGACCGAATGTGCAAGTGCATAAATTGTAGAACTCTTTAATCATAACTTTAGTATGCAAATCTATAAAATAAATCCAAAATAGAAACACATTGATCAATTAGTTTCCCCACAGATGGCGCTGATAGCCGTATATAAGTCAGGATTTGCTATCGAAGACACACTGTCCAGTGAGTACCAACAATAGAAAGTGTGGGAAAACTAGTGGTTAGCCCACGCGGCTGGTGCTGCCTTTAAACTTAGTTAATACTTAAAACTGCCCTTACTTCGCTTCGAAAGTACCAGTAACCAAAAAAAGTAGTTATTGTGACATAACTGTTATATTATAACTGTGACAAGTTTGTTAGGATAGATGAATGGATGCATAGATGGATGGATGGATGGATGTTTGTAACTTCTTCACTGCTACTGAACCGATCTGGATGAATTTGGCAAAGTGGTAGATTATAGTTTGGAATAACAAGCCGAGAGCAGAAACATGTTAATTAAATTTCATATTTATGTTTGAGTTTAGCAAACAATCAAGTTTAATCTTCGTCCAAGCGAACAAACATCTGAAATAGGCATCGTGGGCCACGCTGTCGGTTCCGATCAACTGAGCAAGTTGTTCGCAGTGGTAGATACTGGTTGTACGAGCACTTGAAAGCGCCCTCAGAAATTATATGGTGTGGGGTACAGGTTAGATTACTACAGAGGTAACTTGTTTTGTACTTTATCCTACTAGGGACCGTCCGGGGTATGGATACAAGCAGGCCTATTTGCCACTTCTTTTTTTGAGGCACGCTAATTCTCGAAGGTTCTAAGACCATACATTTTATAAGAAGTTTAATTTTTTTTCTCTTTCAATGAGATTTTTTTTTCCATATTTTTGGATTTCATTTCAATTATAAGTATTAAGAATTATTGTTGTATTATAAAATATAATTCTATTATAAAACTGAAGAGTTTGTTATTGTGTGTTAATCTCAGGAACTAGTGATTTGAATTGAAAAATCTTTTTGTGTTGGATAGTCCATTTACCGAGGAACAATATAGGCTATATATGCATTAAAACCAAATGATATAGACACGGGAAAATAAATCCTTTTCATTAACTGTCGTTGCGTGCTGCATAAACGGCTAAAGCTGCACACTGATTGACATGAAATTGATTGCCACTAAAAGATGTTTTATGTGATAAGCAGGCAAACAAGCAGACGGGTCACCTGATGTAACTGATCACCGACGCCCATCGACAATAAAAACACCCGATTGGGGTATTTAAAAAAAAATCTATAAATAAGTCCACGACAGCGTATTAAGGATCACTAAAAAAACATTGGTATACGCGAGTGGAGCCGCAGGCGGGCCTAGTTAAAATATTTTAGCTTGTCTCTATCCTGTACTACTCTTCACAGAACAAGTGATGACTACAATATCAGTTTGCTCAACGCCGTCATGTCCACTAATGCTTACAAAGGCACCGACAGTACCTATTGGTACCAATATCTTTATCACCTGCAGCCTAAGGTTCAAAATCGTACGGTATTTTTAGTAAAAAATATCTTCATAAAAACAGGTTACTTCGACTTTATTACCTAAAAAAGAAGGTTTAAATTACATTGTTCGATGTAGATATGTTGTGTGGCGTTTTACATCCGAAAAATAAGTTTGTGTGTGGTAAAAATTATAAGTTTACTAACTTAATTTATGGTGTTTAGACGATATGTTATTGATGATGAGGGGACATTGACCCCATAGGGTCATGGTAAAATAACGGGTATTTGAATGTTACTATAAAAAACTAGAGACAAGATCTTTTCTTATACATAAATATTTTAAGACAACTCACATGGCCATCTAATCCTAAACCAGTCAGGTTCCTTTTATCTACATTCCTTATTTAACGTACTTCAAAAAAGGGAGGAGGTTGTGAATTTGTCTGTATTTTTTTTAAACATCCGAAGTTTTTACTCAGTGGACCGCTTTTGATAATTCTTTTTTTGATCGATAGCTGTTGGTTGTCAGGTGATTTTATCCACTTCAAAAAATGAGGTTGTACTCATTTCGTGTTTATATATATATATATATATGTTACCACCGAACATTTTATGGAGTGGACAAATTTTGATAATATTTATTCTTTTCTATTTATGTCTCCCCATGCTTTTATCATTGTCGATCCCATTCTTCTGTCATTCCTTCTAGAACAATCTGACATGGGTGTAACCAGCTACTGACCCACGAGAAGGTTAAGGCTCTTTTTCTAACATAATATTCTCAATTTACAAATCTTATAGGTTTTAATGAGAATTTTAAGGCATATCTACATAAACTGCTATCAAGGTAAGCTTCAGATAAGATTGTTATTTTCGCATTAGCATATCTATACTAATATTATAAAGAGGAAAGATTGTTTGTTTGTATAAAGCTCCGTAACTACAGGACCGATTTGAAAAATTCTTTTACTATTAAAATCCTACAATATCCCTGATGAACATAGGCTTTAAATATTTTTCAAAAACGTTAGGTGTCTCCATGAAAACTTCGATAATATAACCTAACGTGTGAAGAAATACTAAAACAATAGTTATATCTTACTGCGGAAATTGTGCGAAAATGGAATATTTTGTGGCTCTTGCCGTGAGCCCATACGGGTTGATATTGGTATAACATATTATAATGGTGAGTACCCCTAAGTTTTGAAACCACTGATCAAGCAATTGAGCGTTGAATAACGGATGACTGCTGGCCGAAAATATTTAAGAAACTTCCGGTCAAACCTAAAGGTGTATAAAGTTGAAGAGTTTGTTTTTACGCGCTTATTTTAGGAACTACTAGCCCGAATATAAAAAAATTTTTTGTCTTGGTTAGTCCTTTTACCGACGAATATAAGATACTTTATATCACGTGACGAGGCTTTATTCGAGATTAAAATTAGTACGGCAATTCAGGAACCTGTGATGGTCACCACATCACAAGATTTTCGTTAAACATTCACAAGCTAAACAAGATTAAACATGTTGCCATATTGTTATTAGAAATTACAGTGTAGTTGTAACAGGTATGAAGAGCAAAAAACTACCCATTAGAGGTAAACGCCGACAAAGCAGGTATGCCTTCCTGGAAATTAGAAAGTAACTTGCAACGGATATGACGAGGAAAATAAAAAACAAGACTTAGAGCTTAGACTTAAACTTAGTAAACTCAAATTTTACTGATACTGAAACTTTGTAAACTCAAATTTTACTGATCCTGAAACTTTGTAAACTCAAATTTTATTTATACTCAGACTTTGTGAACTCAAATTTAACTTATTCTCAAAATTTGCAACCTCCAATATTACTTATACTCAAACTTTGCGACCTCAAATTTTATTTATACTCCAACTTTGTAAACTCAAATTTTACTTACCCTAACATTATACTTATACTAAAACTTATAGCGCGTAAAACATACATATGTATAACGTGAGCACCCGTAACATAATGTAACATACTCAAGGCCAATCATAAAACAAACGTTTATCTGCCACACGTGGATGCATGGATTATGTTGGCTTATGCATTTTTTATTTAAATTATTGGTATTTAGTCAGATTAGATTGGAAAGCTATACAAACCAATGTTATTGTTTTTATGAAGTTACGATTGCAAATGGGGGTATTACATAAAGATTATTTATTGATTATAAGTTAAGAATTGTATATCTCTCTCTTTCTTTCATACTATATCTTCATTGGAAGAAGAAGAAATTCGATTTTTGAGATGCCAAACCTACTCGTGAACCTTACTAATGCTTTATTCGTGATAATTTGATCTATCCATCCTAACCTGAAATTGATATTTTTAACAAGCCATCAATGGTTTCAACCCGTTAATAGCCCATTACTGAGCACGGGTTTCTCCTCATAACTGAGGCGGCCTGGAGCATACTCATTAAGAATCTTTAAATAGGATAAGTGGAGCGTTTATTAGACCCGGTTGTTATGCTGCCCGAAAACCTCCGATATGACTCAACGACTGATACCAAACGATACTGACGTTACAGACGGAACAGACGACTTTACGCGCCCTCTGAGGCACGTAGCCGCTCTAGAATTTTTGTTACTAGTGACCGTTCACCCAGTACCCTCAATCAGGTACGTATGACCATTGTCGTCCACCAGCTCTCTCAACCCAGTATCGCTATGGTTTCATCACTGTACTTGTTACGATTGAGACCAATTAGAATCAACCTAAGACAATGAACTAGCATCTCTTTTCTATTCTCCACTCTCTCACTCCCTTCTCTAATAATAATTTTACTAAACCCAAGGACATGGCCTCTCGTTAACTGGAGTCCATATCGCCATAACTGACAGTTAAGTATTATATCTCAACGGTAATATTAAAGGTATGAATAGAAAGTGTGCACAGAGTAATGCACTCACAGAGAACGTTTAATGACATTCGTTAAGGGTTCAATTTAATAATTGAATCAAATTAATAATTTAAAACACAATAAGCGGTCTTGCAGGCAACCGTTCGGTGAAGGACTTAGTTGTAAAAAAGTACGCAGGTACAGGTGCAACCTTATTGTTTTCGCATTAATATATAAAACAACCATAATTCAAAATACATACCATAAGGACAGGTTTCCAAAAGGACGACACGTTTTGCCTCGTCTTTTGCATGGCGTACCGCAAAGGATTGGAATAAATTCTCTGCATCCGTATTTGCACCCGAGTATAATATAGGTGCGGTAGATAATATAAAGCGATGATAGCCTAGTGGTTAAGAATACGGCCCCCTACTCGGGGGTTCTGGGTTCGAATCTCAGGGCGCGCCCTTCTGACTTTTCGGAGTTATGTGAATTTTAAGCATTTAAATGTCACTCGCTATACCGGTAAAAGAAAACATCATGACGAAACCTGCATGCCGGGGAATTTGCAAAACTCAAAGGTGTGTGAAGTCTACCAATCCGTTCTTTGCCAGCGTGGTGGACTATGGCCTTAACCTTCTCATTCAGAGAAGAGACACGTGCGCAATTGTGGGCCGTGATGGGTTAAGATGATAATATAGGTGTCTTCAAGACAAGAAAGAATAGCCTTCTTCTAAGCTAATGTGCTTTACCATCAACGACCACATGACCGCTTACCAGCAGTATTGTAGCTAAGCATTAACTTATAATTTGTAAAAAAACGTCGCAGGTGCGTGCAATCTCTGCCAGCAGCTACTCTGTGGTATATATCCGCGCAGTAGAAAGCATTAAATGGTACCATAGTTCTGCTCTCCTCCTATCTAGATCAGCTCATATTAAATTTCGCCAGATGCTACACTAACCATTATAGGTACAAACTGACTGGACTACGAAGTACTTAGTCGTCGATGAGCTATAACGACATATATATCTCATAATTCGACAATTACGCATAGTGGGTAAGCCGATTGGTTGTCTGCAAATAAGAAGTTGGTTGAACTCGGTTCGATTTGCGGCTGGGGCAGGTGATACATGAATGTTTGGTCCATACTAAATAATCGGGCGAATTTAGCATCAACAGATACGATCAGTCGATGATGGTAAGGATGAATAAACGGTTGTTACTGATTTTCTTTAGTGTTTCCGTGCTTTGGAGGGCACGTTAACTGGACCCCGGTCATAGTAGCATTTTTAAGCCATATAAGAGACGCTTTAACTGGATAAAATGTAGAGTAACTTAAGAATAAAATTAATTTGTCTCATGGAATCAAACCCAGTAACTACCGCTTCTCAAGCAGAGCCGACCAGCCACAGGAATAAGGTATATGCTCTTGAAATTTACTGCCAAAACAACATTGAACTGAACGTTTACTGTTGCTTTATCCACGGTTATCCAAATAATCTATCAACAACCAGACACGTCGATCAGCCGATCTCTGAAATAGAGTGTTTCAGAATATCATGAAACCTGTCAGTTTACAAACTTCCTAAACGTTTTGGTTGGTGAATATAATAGTTTTAATGTTTTTGAGAATAAAATTTTATTGGTTATAGTAAAAGCGCTGATTAACGAAAGATTATTATGAAATATATTAAAAGGCATCAAGTAAATTTACGTAATATGAAGGATTAAACACATTTTAATTTTAACTTAATAATAATTAAATTCAAATGTTATGTGATTAAACATTTATTTAATTAAAATTGTGATCGATTACATATTAATGTTATTAAACGAATTTAAATTTTAACTTAATAATAATTAAATTAAAAAGTAATGTGATTAAACATTAATTTAATTAAAATTGTGATTGATTACATATTAATTTCATTAAACAAATTTTAACTTTAACTTAATAATAATTAAAATCAAATGTTGTGTAATTAAACATTAATTTTATTAAAATTGTGATCGTTTACATAAACATTTTATTAAACAAATTTTAATTTTAACTTTATGATAATTAAATTAAAAAGTGATGTGATTAAACATTAATCAATCAAAAATGTAATCGATTACATATTAATTTTACTAAACACAATTTTAATTTTACGGTAATAAGATTTAAATAACTAGCTCCTACATGCTAATATTAATTAAATTGTAATGTACCTTTAAGTCAAGAGTCTTTTACAAGTTAGTGCAATTACCATCTAAGATCACACCTGCATTTACCATCAGGTGGGATCGTAGTCAAGTACCAATTTCTAGATTGTAAAAAAAATAATCCACTTTTAAAATCCAGAGGAGCTTAATGACACCCCCTACCCCTCCTATAAAATCCCCCACACACAAAACACCAAGTCATAAATGCCGAAACAGATGACGTAACAATATTACTTCTCTGAAATGACTATTCTCGTTGTCTACGAGTACGTTCTCGCTTCACGGTTTATTAAAGATTATTTTCTGTAAATCTTCAGACAACAATAACACAAAGATCGCGAACAGTTTAACTCATAGAGTCATTACACTCTGCCATACTACAGGAATGATTCGTTAGCTAAAGTAAAATTTATTTCAATAATAATTGACAATTGTTCTTAATACAATAAAGTTTATCATATGACTCGTCTTGACACTACCGTGCCCCCAAATTGTTTGCTTTTTTCATTTTCTTTTGACGAAACATTTCATTATCATTGAAACCCATAACTGTCCCACTACTGGGCTCAACTCACAATGCAAGTGCATAGTCCACCACGCTGGACAAGTGCAGTTTGGGACTTCACACCCATTTCAGAAATTTGTGGAGAACTTTCAGGAGTGCAGGTTCCCTCGCGATGTTTTCCTTCACCGTATCAAAGTTATAATCAGCTTCTGATTCGCACATAACATTAAAAATTAGAGATGCATGCATGATCTGATCCGATTACCGAAATCTTTTATATCCCTCAAAGCCGAACTAACCTTCTCAAGTGTTCCCCTTTACCTAGAGTTTGT
>DWJZ01005610.1:0-13859 GCA_018249125.1 Asbolis capucinus | reverse complement strand
TTTCAGGCAAAAGATCATCTTATCACATATAAAGGCTGTAACTATACGATGCTCATTGATTACTTCTTAGGTGTCTCCACCTCAATCCCATAAAATACTGCAAAGTAGTACCTGCGGAAACCATTGTACCACAACACACTCTTCCTTCTAATAATGGAAGGAATCCAAAAATAGTGCTTGGTTAAAATAAATTGGCATAGGTTAGAAAAAAAGTATGTGTAAGTGAATTTTTAATTAGAAATGCAGAGACATCTGTAAAGTCTAAAGGATATCGTCTGATAGATCTACACAGGTTGGTATTCACAAAAATACAAAACAAATCAAAATTCAATTTAATTAAAAATAATATTAAACTAAAGATTTAAAGTAATCATATGACGAGAAGAGTGATGGATATGAATGTGGACGGAAGTAAGTGAAAAAGACAAGTGATTAAAGAAATGATATGAATGATACGAGAGTCTGTGTAGAGCGAAAGATTGATAGAGGAGAATTGAACAGAAAAAAATAATGCGTCAACCCCAAATAAAATTAAAAAATTGTGTAAGATCATAATGTTTTTAACTTATCTGGCTATAGATAAAAATAACGTAGAATAATTGTTAATATAATTAATTACAGTAAGGATCTTATATAGTGCAGGGTTACGGTAATGGCCAACTTCCAATTCGATATTTCTAAGTTCGAGATATAATTGAACTGTTCTCCACAATGTTCCATTTAAAAGTTCTACTAAACCGTTACATTTAAGATTATAGAGTGCAGTTGCTTGCAAAGATATGATATCAGGAACTGTAATTAATTGTCTTAACAATTATTCTACGTCATTTTCATCTAATAAGTTACTGGAATTCCTTACAAATCTGAGAATAGCCTGTAGTCAAAAAGGAAATCGACTGTACTCATCTATTATAGTAATATAACGAGTCCCCTCCCCAATGGTTTGGAACATCCCTCGAGGTGTCATCTGTCACGGGCGCGTCGTCTCGTCTCCTCGCGCGCTATTTGAATAAAGGATCAACTTGCTGTATGGCATAAGCCCGATGCCGGTAAATTTTAAATAAATAAAAAAATATTAAGGATCAACTGAGTGATCGACGAAAAAGAACATAAAATGTTATCGATGTAAACAATTAGGACATTATGAATCGCAGTGTAAACAAAGTGATCAACAGCAAATGAATAAAAGTAATGCTGTTTTCTTGAATGAAAACTACTGCAAACAGGACAATTATTTGGATAGTGGCGCAAGCGTTCATACAGTCGTCTATCAATCGGAATTGTCATCCAGCTAACTCAACGAGTCTCCGCTCCCCTGCCGATGGACAGTGGCCCAGCCAAAGCCATGACAAGTGAGAACGATACGTTCGCGCACTCGCGTATTAGCGTTCCGTTCAAACTTCTTTATATTCCATACTTATTAGAGACTCCATACTTTAAAAGACTTCATACTTCTAAAGACTTCATACTTCTAAAGACTTCATACTTTAAAGAGTGAATACTCGTAAATACTCGATACGCGTTCGTTGGCTTACTAGACATTAGGCGCCAATACTCTTTGGCAAATACCTAATATTAAAACCTGGTGGTGTAAATATGACTTAACTCTAGTTACCATATCAAGTTTTAAAGAACAGAAATAGTTATTTGAAAACTTTTATAAATCTAAGTAATTCACATTATTTCCTAAATTTTCGAGAATGGCGTCTCGATTTAGTGGTGCGCTGCAGTTAACCGACCTTGATGATTTCATTACGCCGTCACAAGTGAGTACTTAACCTATCATTATTTACAATCGTAAATCGTCTACTTCCGAGTCTTAATAACAATCGCATCATTTAATACTGTAAATGAAGTAAGACAAAACAAAATATTCTATATCAATATTGTGGGAAACTAATTTGCGGTATTTTTTGTATTTGTTACGAAACGAGGCAACTGTCACATCAACTAAAGTTTCATTCTTTATTTTATCTATTTACTATATACACAACTGTTACAGACAGAAATCTTAACACCAGCGTTCCATATATAGTGTTGTGGCTAACTAAGAAACGTCTTTTATAAGCCATCCCTTGTACACTTGTATAGTCCATTTTCTTCTCCATACAAAACTTGTAAACAAACCAGTGGATGACAATGTCTCAGTTGTGCACTAAAACGGTTGCATTACATGGTTAAAACACTAATTTCTTGGGCCATAACAATGCTTCAATGGCACAGTATTCAAGTTTTGTAAAGATTTTTGGAAATAAAATAATAATCAGCTTTTATAGTACTATTTCGATATTTGTATCCAACATTTGTACGGATGAGAAAAATGGACTGTAAATTGCTTAGTATGTATTTTAGATACCCTGACTTCGAAGTAATCTGTAAAACTGCAAAATCTGTTTATCTGAAAACATGGGGGATACATCATCTGCAATGCGGGCGTAAATTACATGTGTAAATATTATCTATTTTGTGTTACAGGAATGCATTAAACCTGTGAAAATAGAGAAAACCAAAACTAAAACTGGAGCAAAGATCAAGATTGGAGAAGAGGGGTACTTTGATATATCCTCAGGGAAGGAGGAAAAACTGAAGAAAGTTGAGATCACACTAGCTGATTGCTTGGCTTGCAGTGGATGCATTACTTCTGCTGAAAGTGTGCTGGTCACACGACAGAGCCAAGAAGAACTTCTTAGGTAATATTTAATTACGATTTGGGTTTTGGTTCACCTGGGTATCTAACACATACTCGTAGTTCTGGTTTATTTTTAAAACTTTCTAATTTCAACCGCAATAATTTACCAAGAATGTTTAGAATGCTTATGAAAAGATTTTTTAAAATATCAATTTAATTCTTGAGTTACGGTATTAAAAAAGATACTCATTTTCATTTAATATACATTTGTGTTTTGTATGATTTTGTATTATGAAGAAAAAATGCCTTAAAGAAATTTATTATTTTTGCTATTACATAAAATTAGAATTGCACCATAGATTCTACATAAATATATATTTTTTTGTGATCTCCAGGGTTTTCTCAGAACGCAAATTCACAGACAACAGAGGAGTAACTAAGGAAGTCAGTCTGATTGTGATATCCATATCTCCACAGCCGACCCTGTCACTGGCTGCTCGGTACAAGCTCAGTGCTGTGGAAGCTACCAGTAAACTAGCTGGTAATTTGGCTAGCAATGCATATAGTTGTTCTGAATGATCTTATATGATGAAGTTAAACAACTTGTTGTTGTTAGGAGTGAGTGGTGATATTTGAGTAGTATTTCCAAGTAAGGAGCCTGAGCTTCTTACTTGTTTTGTAAACAATCATGGTATTGCTTTCCTGATGGCAATTTCATGGGGCAGTAAGTATTTTCAACAATGGACAAATTCTAAAGAGTCCATTTATACAGAACAGACATTCCTGTTGCTTATTTCAATCAAATTATATGCCTCTGAATGTTATTTACATTTTTCAAAACTTTTTAGGTGTGATTCTCAGTGCTGGTGTTAATTAATAGTCATAGTATAAGTTATATTATATATAATATAATTATATAAGTTATGTATAATGTAATAATATGTGCCTCAAAATAGTGCTTGAGAGTAAGATCCTAGGTGTGTGAAGTCAATCAATCCACACTTGACCAGCATAGTGGAATATGGTTTATACTCCTCATATTGGTAATTGACGCCTGAGCTCAGTCAACCAATTCTCATTTTACCAAACAATTTCAAAGTTGTTCAAGTATAGTCATCCAATTGCAACCTAGCTGAAAATTTGTTTTACATTTATATTAACTGTGCTTCAATGGAACTTTAATTCTATTTCATCAGAACAGAATTGACATTTCATTGATAAACAACTTCTGGATAGATGTAATTGCAGTTAAAAGCCGATTGCCAATATGAATATAAAAATGCGCTTCAGTGACAAAGTTAAGATATCACTATCACTTGTGAAATGTGAATTGACCGACAGCAATGGGAGAGTTATGTCTTGCAATGATCATGTAGAAAACTCTGATAGCGTGATTCAGATTTTGTGACATTAGCATATGACTTTTTGTTCTTTGGTCTGTAAAAGATAAAACTTTTATTCACTTTTTAAATACTGGTGCAGGTTACTTCAGGAGTCTAGGCGCAGACCTGGTGCTGGATATGACGGTGGCGGAAGAGCTGTCTCTGCTGGAGGCAAGGCGCGAGTTCACCCAGCGCTTCCGAAATCATCAGCATGAGCCCAATGGGAAGCACTTACCAATGTTGGCCAGCTCTTGCCCAGGTCAGAGATAAGTAATATTAATTATATAATTTATATATATCTTGTTATGTGGATTTAATAATTGTGTGAATAAGAGTTACGCCCTTATTGGTTTTCGTCGTCGACTTTTTTTTGAGTCTTTGGGTACTTTTCGTAATTTGAATTCGAGTCCCGGGACTTTCGGGTCGAGGGTCGAGACTCGAGACGAGACAAAATTGTTAAAACTATTATTTTTATTTTCAAATAATTGAAATAGACAAATAAATATCTCAGGATACGGCCATATCAGGATATAACTCACATACGGCCATCTGATCCCGAACTAAGCGTTAGCTTGTACCATGATGATCAGAGTGATAAACATACATATATATATTTTTACGCCCAGACACACAGTCCAAACATTCCTGCTCATCACAGAAAAGTTTGACCTCGGTAGGAATCGAACCCACAACCTTCGGTGTAGCAGTCAGGATCACTAACCAATAGGCCAACCGGCCGGTCTAATTGAAAGTTAAAGAAATTTACAAAGAAGTCAAAGTTGACCATTATCATTTTCAACAGGCTTCGTATGCTACGCAGAGAAGACCCACGGCAACTTCATCCTGCCATACATATCGACAACCAAGTCGCCTCAGCAGATAATGGGCTCGCTGGTGAAACAACACTTGTCTGTTCTCCACCAGCGACTGCCCGCAGAGGTGTATCACGTGACCCTCATGCCCTGCTACGACAAGAAGCTGGAGGCATCCAGGGAGGACTTCTACGACGAGATCTTGAACTGCCAGGATGTCGACTGTGTTATTACTGCGAGTGAGTGAATTTTGTTTTGAGCTGAAGTCTGTTACTTAAATCATTCCTTAGTATAGAATCTCTATAAAATTGGTTTAAGGAGCGACTTAAGTAATCATTGCCCACGCGTGGGAAAAGAAAATTGTGGAGATAGGAAATGTTTGGTAAATTTTGAGAACTGTATGAACACTATTTGATCAACAAACAACTATACTCTGTGCAACTTCGATTCGTAATAGAAGTAAACACACCATAAAAAAAATTTTTAGGTTTTTCGCTAACTTACATACATACAAAAAGTAACGTACATTAACTACAAATATATGTAGTCATATCAGTCACACAAAAAAATTAGAACACACAAAATCATTCACTGATATCCTTAATTTCAAGAAGGAGTTAACAACCTTTCAACCTATTGTAGTATTTTGTTTTATATTTTTATAATTAATTGATTTTTGTTTTAATACACTTTATCCATTTGTCATCAAACAAATATCATGATAAAACTTTTAAAAAATTCTATGATATAAAAGAGTTAAGAACTGATAAAACAACAAAAAGTTTAGTTCTCCCGTTTGCCACAGGTTGCTAGGCAACGGTTTGTTATTAAACATTCCAAATCGAATTTGCTCCGAGTATAGAAATCTTACAAAATCGAAGCTAAACTTCGTCTGTGAGAATATATCTACACACAACGAATTTCGTTTGATTAATTTGTAATAAATCTATTAACTTTGTTCTGCAGTCGAGCTGGAACAGATGCTAGAAGCGAGCAATAAATGTCTGGGAGACGTGGAAGACGCCGAGCTTGACTGGCCTTGGGGCAGCGGCGGAGCGGGGCTGCGGCGGCACGGAGCACCCGGCACTGGCGGCTCCGGGGGCTTCGCTGACCATCTCTTCCTGCATGCCGCTGAACAACTCTTTGATGTTACCGACGCACAACTCAATTATAAGAATTTAAGGTCAATTATAATAACAGAACTTATAAATAACAAGCTTCATATAATAGTAAGTAGTAGTAAGTGCTATCTGTAACCGTGAATTGAAAAGAAGAACTCTTTGGGAATTTCTTACCGCCTCTTATATCTTATGACCGCCAAGACCTTAGGGATTTGTTGATACGATGGCGTAGTTTGATTATCGAAAAGTGTTTTTTAAACAACTTCGAATAAAATCATTTCTTCCTCGACGTTTCTATACCGTTATATTTGTTTGTTCCTTAAGTTTTGTGGTGCCTGGGTGGCGAGGCCGTCATTGTATTTTGCTGCTACACTTTATTTACAATAAAGTAAATACATTATAAAATAATAATATAATGAATAAATAAAATTTTGTAGATCTTTGACTGTAATGCGGATATCACTGAATTCTGTTATCTAAGGATGTTGGTTACTCCTTAAACTACCGAAACGCAAAAACTATCGAAAACTGTGAATAACATTGGGATAGACGGGTTATAATTTGGAATGACATAGGCTATCTTTAACCAACACACCAAGAACGAAGCCGCGGGACGAAAGTAATGTATACAAGATGAGACAGAACTCGGCGCTGATTTGTTAAGCTAGCGACGACCCTTACGTTGACCAATGTTATAATTTCGTCCATCAATGACGGTAATATGAAGTTCTCGAGCAGTGTCCCAAAGTGGTATAGGGATCCGTGGGACACACGACGGGAGTCTACGTTGACGTGAAAAATTATTAAATAGGTTCAAAATTGCATCCAATTTCAATTGTAAAAAACAAAAAACAGTGGCTTTTCTTTACAATGTTGGCAACACACATAAAAAAATTCAAGGATTACATAATTAGAAATTACTCAAATATTGATATATGTATATATTATAAGGAAATATGCTTGTATTGTGAGAAATTTTAAAATATATATTTTAATTTATATTTTAAAATCTAAATTTAATAAGCTTAAAAAATACATTTTAATGCTTTAATATTCTAGTTTTCACAGTTTTGGCTATGATATTAAAATTATTTTTAAAAGTTTTGTGAATTTTGTGATTAAAGCAGGGAGGCATTAAAACCAGTACAATTTTGAAAGAGATCTATAATCTATATTAATATTATGAAGAGAAAAGATTTGATTGTTTGTTTGAGGAGAATAGGCTCCGAAAATAATCCGTGATGACATTGGTTCTAAAATATTCTCATAAACGTTAAGGGTCCGTATGAAAACTTCGATAATATTTTCCAACGTGTAAAAAAAATATCCTTTTATCTCGTACGCTCCAGAGACTATTGACAATAGAGCAAAGTGAAGTACATAGTTAGATAGTGAAGTACATAGTACTAGTTTTATAGAGGACATCAATATCTAAAAAAAACTCCATTAAACCATGTCTGTTACAGTTATGTCACGAAAGTTTTTTTTCCCCAGCAATTGGCTCTTCCCAAGCAAAGCGAGGATAGTTTTTAGTATAACAAATTTGGGTTCCAATCTAGAGTGGTAACAATGTATTGTGACACGTCACAGTCAGGCATGCGTAGACTATTTCTAGAAGATTCCGGTGGTGCGAACAATAGGGGTCACTGGAGCGGGGGGCGGCTGTGACCCCGGTCGCATCGCGCGATGCATTCATGAGTTGCGTCCGACATGTGGCCTTGCACCAACATGTTTCTCCACTGTTCTATAACTTATCACTATTGTTTGATAGGTTAGTAGCGTAGTAGAATAAGTTAGTAACATATTCTAAATATGTTATACATATATATATATACAATATGTATGGAGCTTCGATCTGGAATTTTTTCCATATAAACAAGTAAATTTTGTATCGAAAAATTCCAGATCAAATTTGCACCCAGTATAAGTATGTATTTCAATTTATATATGTACGTTTATCAGGTGTCTGATCACCATATTACAAACTAACGCTTAGTTTGGGGTCAGATGGTCGTGTGCGAGTTGTTCAAAAATATCTATTTTATTTATTTAATTTTGTCACTCTTTGAGAAAACAATCAAGGCAAGGTCGTATGTAAGGTAGAAGGAAGGAAAAACTATCCAGTAAATTGCTTCCTTTCTGTACGTAATTCTGATTTTATATGTTTACATAAAACAAATAAAAATGCAATTATTTTGAATAATTACATGTCACGAGGTATTAATATGTATGTACTCCATGCTTACATCAAATAAAATCGGCGGTGTGCGGTCACTTTAAATGGTGGTGCACTGCCAGGATGACATCTTTACGGCATTTACTTACATCAAAATTATAATTGGAATGAAAGATCTGTTATTTCGAACCTGAGACGTAGGTTTCCATATTATCTAGAGTGGAAGAAGAGAAAGAGGATTAGGAGGAGTATATCCACGTGTGTGTGTGTGTGTGTGTGTAATGCGCGCGACAATGAAGAATTTTAGAATTACGTCTATAAATAACATGATTCTTTCATAAAGAAGTAAAAATAGCTAAAATTGTTATTTCCTTCCGTCTTTAATAGCACTTAATAAGTTACAGATATGCAGTAAACAAAATATTTTTCATTTTGTTAGAAAAAAGTGTAGTTAGTCAATTAACATACAAACACGAGTTAACGATAATAATAATTAGCATTGGGGGCGTGAGGAAAGGGGCGGGGTACTGAATGTCAAAGTAATGTCGACTCGACTGTCTACGTCGTCCAGGTTTTGTATAGGCGTTGTATGTTGATAAACGTAACCTATATGTTATTCCACACTACATTCTACCCCTGTGCCAAGTTTCATTCAGATCTGTTCAGAACTTTGTACAATACATATAACAGTAGGTATATTATCCCATTCCAGAAACCCGGACTTCCGGGAAGTGACGTTGGAGAAGGATGGACAAGTGTTGCTGAGGTTCGCGATCGCCAACGGCTTCCGCAATATACAGAATCTGGTGCAGAAACTGAAGCGTGGCAAGTCGCCCTACCATTACGTGGAGGTTATGGCGTGTCCCTCGGGTATGTCCATGTTAAAGCATTTTAAATTTTGCTTGAAATTTGAAAAGAGTGAGTAGCCATAACTTTATTAGTACCTGCTTTGAATTTTGTCATCAAATTAGCACAAATTTTGCAGGATATAGTATACGCAAAATTATTGTATGCGCATATACGCGTCAGCAAGGGTGGGTGCGTGCGTGCGGGCATCCGTACGTACGTGTGTGTATGTTTGTCTTAGAAAACATTAGAAAGGAACTCTTCTGTCGCATGTTACACTAGTAATGTTGATTGATTAGGATTGATCAAAATTTTATTCAAACGTTTGGCGAAGGGACAGAGAGAGACACATTAAATAAAAATTGTTTAAAGATCTTGAATGAGCGATCGAAAAAGTTAAGCCACAGCGGACGCGGTCGGTAGGAGGGGATGAGTGACCATTAGTGGCAAAAAAAAATTAAGCGTTTCCGTGCTTTAGAGGGCACGTAAAGCTGTCAGGCTCAGTTGCTGTAGTTAGATAGCTTGACGATTGCTTACTCGTTAGATAGCCATGTTGGAGACATTCGGGCGGCATTAAAAATTCCAACACTTGGGTTGGCCATTAACCCCTCCACCAATCCGCATTGGAGTAGCGTGGTGGAGTACGCTCCAGGCCTTCTCAGCATGAGGAGAGACCCGTGCAGTGGCCATCGATGGGTTGTTGAACCCAAGCGATCTTGAGTGGCGAGGTGTAGTAAAGTTTGACGTGATCCAAGCCTCGCATGTGAATGACACGAGTGGTTCTGTGGCAGGTTGTCTAAACGGCGGCGCGCAGGTGCGGCCGGCGCTCGGCGAGAGCGGGCGCGAGCTGGTGGCGCAGCTGCTGGCACTGCACGACGGTCTCCCGCCATCCCCCTCCGCCGTCCCCTCGCCCAGCAACCCCTCCCCCGCTGCCCGCGCCCTCCTCTCCGATTGGCTGCACGGTGCCGAGTCCGACAAGGCGCGAGCTGTACTCCACACAACCTACCACGCAGTACAGAAGAATGATATCGCGCTCAACATCAAATGGTGATTGATAGAAAATTTGACCGTAGCTGTGGTTCCATTGTAATTTCAACTGTTTGTGTATAAAGACTATAAGATCGAATATTAATTGTAGTGTCGGTATAGTTAAGCTCATGTTGTTTGGCAAGTGGAAATGTTATAAACATCTCAATTTGCAATAGATATATCAGGCAGATCCTTGTCTTATGTGATCGAAGGCAGAAATTAATTTCTCCCATTTTTTGATGGTATAAAATTATTATTATTGATTGTAGTGTCCTGTCATCGCATTATATTTAAGTTATTGTATAGGCATTGCCAATTGTAAATAATATATTTAAGTATTGTGTTTTTGACACTGGTGATTTGTTATGTAAATATTTTTAAATTATTTAAATAAATGTTATTGTTTAAGAACAGTTTTTTATTTAGTTAATATTAATTTCGTAATGACCTCAATGTTCCCCGACGATGTTAAATACGGAAAGACGTATTTCCTATTTGACAAAATCAGTTCTATGAGGACCTTAAATGAAATCAGAAGAAATCTCTAAACATTTGACTCCCTCAAAAATCATTTCATTAAGTTCTCTCTTTCTATATTTTAGTCATCCTTCTATTCTCCAGTCACCATGAAGCGATGTTTTTGGTGAGTCTGGGGTCAGGGTAATTATTGATTCCGATAACTTGGGTGATGTACTGCTTCCTTCTCTCTTTATTTTCCCCTCGCATTCGTCTACTAGATTCCTAGTCGGCAACCCGTTGGTGATACAGTGTTTTATTGTTAATTCCCATGGGTGGCGGTGTTCAATTACCATCAGGAGAATCGTCTGCTTTGTTTACAATAGTGAAAATGATATCGAAATGCAAAAATTAATTTCGAACACGTGTGATATCCACCATACATTTTTGCTACGTAATTCCTGATAGCAATGAGAAACCTATGACGAGTTGCGCATTGTCACAATACGCAGCGGTCAGTACGATGTAGAATGTAGAATTTAAATAGTAACAAATTCATTAGTTTACTCAAGGAACCACGTGTTTTGAGGTTGTTTAGAAGGCGACGCGACGACACTTACGACAAAGTGCGTATGTAACGGACTGTTTGACGAAACAAACACTATAAAAATATACACGTCTATATACCGCAACTAAAAGGTACTACAGTGCAGGTTGGTAGAGTTAGTGATATAAAGTCTCAAGTTGTTATACAACCCTAAGTCTCCGTGGCATAACTGCTGCCATCTATCGATTACAAGTAGAACAGCCGAGTTCATGTGCCCTCCGAGCAGGGACTCACTCGTGAAGCGGTCACCCACCGTCCTTCCAAATGTAGTCGAGAAACTCGATCGCTTCCGATCAGGCAAACAGCGCCTTGACTTTTATAAGTTATTGTAACAGGATAACTAACAAGATGTTTAAAATGTACTTTTTATAATTATTGAGATTTTTTCTTCTTTTAGTCATGCTCTTTCCCAATCTTATGTAGCCCGGACTGAAGCACTATGATGTTGTAGATAATGTCCCATGTATTTTCGTATTTATTTATATACTTCATTGTTAGTACACCGTATATAAAAATGTAACAGTATAAAGAAAGGACATAGCACAATACAAGGGCGGCTTTATCGATCCATAGCAATTTCTTCCAGGCAACCCAGAAAACTGAAGGAAAACAGAAAAATAACAGGTAGCGGTATACAAGGGACAGGAAAGCAAACAACAATACAACAAGCATACTATTATTTTGAAATGACCCTAGCAGTTCGAACAGTAGTCTCCCGCAACTAGGATCGGAG
Organism: Asbolis capucinus; assembly: GCA_018249125.1. NCBI lineage: Eukaryota > Metazoa > Arthropoda > Insecta > Lepidoptera > Hesperiidae > Asbolis > Asbolis capucinus. The sequence goes on along the minus strand of DWJZ01005610.1, from coordinate 2,068 downwards.
TTGGGAAGTCTGGGTGGAAATGCTCTTTGTATCTCAATTTTTTTTAATTCTGTATTAGTATTACAATTTTTTTTTAAATTCTGTATTAGTATTACAATTTTTTTTTTAATTCTGTATTAGTATTACAATTTTTTTTAATTCTGTATTAGTATTACAATTTTTTTTAATTCTGTATTGGTATTACAAGTTAAGCACTCGTCTTCACTCATTTCATCATTGCTTGCGTTATTTAATGAATGTTCTTAAGTAAAATCCTACTATCCTACTAATATTATAAATGCGAAAGATTGTAAGTATGCGTGTTAGTGTATGTGTTTGTTACTCCTTCATGAAAGAACTCGTGAACGGATTTAAATGAAACTTTGCAGTTATATAGCTTAGATATTGGAATAACATAATAAGTAAAAAAATTTAAGAATTTCTTAAAATTTTTGTAATATTACGAAAATTTAAAAAAAATTAACTCACTTCATATCTCCGGACTGTGTCAATCAATTTCCATAATTCTTTAACATACAAGTACAAAAGAGTACTTCCGTCTAATCACATTAAAATTTGAGCGACAAATAACGGAAAGTTTTTGAGTTATTATCAATAAAGTGAAATTCATTTTCGGATTTTTTATTTCGGTTCATTCCTCCGGACTGTGTCAACCGATTTCGATAATTCTTTCGACATACAAAAGATAATAACATCCGTCTGGTCATATTAAAATTTGAGCGACATCTGATGGATAGATTTTGAGTTATTATCTCTGCAAGATTCTATACCGCGTGAGGCATACGCGTGCTCAGCTGATATATACATAGGTTTTTCTGGCGGCTACGTCCGTATCCGCCTGTTCAACAATCCCCTCCCCCACCACTTTAACTTAACCCCATGGCTAACAGTCAACACCACATCTCGTAAATGAATATAAAGTTCTATGGTTATATTATCGTCACCTTGGGGTAAAAAGGTCGTAAAAGCCATAAACCCTACTTTATAAGACGGGCAAAAAACTCTTACACCATACGCTCCAACTAAAACCCTTTTTAGGGATGAAGTCAACTGGGCTGTATAAACAAATTTTTGTGAAGTTTAAAGCGTCACACAGACCAATCAATAGAGCGAAAAAAATCTGACTAAAACTGCATTCATCACACATTTTCTTTAAAACGGTTTATACGATCTTTCTACCCAAGGTCGATATCTATATTAATATTATAAAGCTGAAGAACTTGTTTAATTACCAGAACGCGTTAATCTCTGGAACTATTGGTCCGATTTGAAAACTTATTTCAGTGTTAGGTAGCCCATTTATCGAGGAAGGCTTTAGGCTATATATCATCACGCAAAAATCAACAGGAGCAGAGCACCAATTAATAATGTTTCAAAATCTTTTTCCTATTGAGAACCACCGCTTCGTGCGCTGCGTAAACGGTTAGTTTCGCAAAAATTATGTATGACAGATACGAAATCACGGGTTAAAGTAGGCCAAAGTGACTATTCCTTGCGGAGGAAGTCGCGGACGGAAGCTAGTATACAGCTTCTATAGAGAAGCTATTCAAACTTTAATTCCTTATTTCAACTGCTTAAAGCCGTTTTTCGCGTGAAACAATTATTGACTTATATTAAATCCAAGTCTGACTCTCTATAAGTAACCATATTCCTCAAAATCGATTCAGTTAAGGCGGTGAAAAGGCGACAGACAGACTTTCTCAGTAATAATATGAAGGATTTAAATCAGACAGGCACATAACTAATTACTTTTGCATCGTAGGCGTTCAATAACGGATAACATTGTTAAATCTTACGCCTCCTTTGTTCTGCCCAAGACTAATAAACATGTGAAAGTGCCTTAGTGACTTTATGGCACTTATCGGCCAGGGGCTTAGCGATAAAAAGTCGTTGTCAAATTTTATCGTCATTGTTTACGCATTAGAGAGTAACCTAAGCTAATCTAACCACGATATTTTAAATTGAAACTGCCGAACTGAGTAAAAGCCAATTATATATAATTTATTTTATTTTATATGATTAATAATTTAATTTATTGTTTTTTTATTTTAATTTAACTAATTGTATT
>DWJZ01005609.1:0-13860 GCA_018249125.1 Asbolis capucinus | reverse complement strand
CTTATATATGTAGATATTACACCCAGACACAGAACAAACATTCCTATTCATCACAGAAAATTTTGACCTGGGTGGGAATCAAACCCACGACCTTCGTTGTAGAATCAGGTTCACTAACCACTAGACCAACCGGCCTGTCGAGTATAATTATATATATAAAGATGTTAACCTAAAAGAATTTATTTTAACGGTGGTGAAGTATTTCTGTACATGGAGCCCTGTCGCCGCAGTCATAATATACGCACTCTTATGAATATGAGCTCATTAACTTTAAAATAGTCTCGGCTCAAATCATTATTACGAAAAATGCACAATTTACTGCAGCCTACACTCACAATACCTACCTATACGCTGTTGCTTGCGGCTACGTCCGCGTGGATTTATTTTCTACGCACATTCCAACAAAATTTCAAAAAGGATAGTACTTCTACAACTTTCACAACTTCTAAGTTTCGATTAGGACCGAAGGGTTAAGCCACCGAGGGCGCATACGGTAGACACATGGACGATTGCTAGTGGCAAACATTTCAAGTGCTTCCACGTAAAGCTTATTCTTAAATAGCAATCGTTAAACCATGTCGAGCTTGTTGCGCTCCGACACATGTGTTGTTCAGTAACTCTACCAGTCGTCGGTAGTGCAGCATGGTGGAGTATGTTCCAGGATTCAGTATAAGAGACCTGTGCTCCGTAGTGGGTCATGTAGAACCAAACCAGTACAAACATGTAGGTATTTATTTCTTAATAACAGTATAAATTATAGTGTTATAGTTTTATAAAAGGCAATGACGAACTTCCATAAAAAATATCATATTTCTTCCCCTCAAACCTTTTTCTGATTTTAAACGTATGTTCTTTTACAAATTGTAGTCTGTCTCAATATCGATTTTTATCAATATCGTTATTTAGTTTAGGCGCACCAAACAGACAGACGGACGGACAGTTACAGACATTTATAATGTTATTATGTATAGTCCAGTGTCAGGACGCAGAAATGACTTCTCACTTATTCAACCAATACTGTTTTAACTTGCTAGTCCAACTACGCTTAGATTTTTAACGGTTGAACTTCATAATTGAATTATAAACCAAAAAGGTCCTAACTAATACTGATCTATATCTTCTTTTGACATCTGTCGCAAACGGTTGAAACTAATTTAATAATAGCGACATCTATGAAAATACTGTATACCCCAATGACATGTACAGAACGTACGTTGTTGTTTAAGTAACAACATAGATGGCGTTGTACGACAAAAATACTACTCTCGTAACGTCCAGTATTATAAAAAACAGCTGAAAAATAAATTAATCTCACAACTATTTGTCTTTTTTCACTGAACTCCAACAATGTACCTATCAGACACGGAATAGAAAAAACAAATGGAAGTATCGAGTGGAAAACCTTGCGCGAGCTATTGACTATAGACAATCTAGTCTAAAAATGCACCTCCCACAGATAGAAAAAAAGTGTAAAACTTATTAATTGACATTGGTTTTATCTTTAGTTAATGCCCAGACGTGAAAGTGGAGATATACATCAGTGCAGCGTAAAAGTACAGTTATCATGCTTAATAAGAAGAAGCATCTCCGCAGTCAAGTAAATATGTTTTGTTTTTATCATAAAATTGTGGCTAAAAGGCGTTAAGGGCATTTTTATGGACTTTATAGTCTTTGTTTTTGTAGCGGCCACTTTAATCATTATTTTATTGGTAATCTTAGTGAATGAAAAACTTTTATTTTGAATTAATTTCTATATGTACATTTCTAAAAAAAGTTAATAATAACTAAATATCACATGTTTTTAGTCGGCTGAAATCAAAGTAACTAAAATCACACTAATTCGTGTAATTTTGTTGCAGTCTGTCAAAGACAGCTGTAACTGGCGGACGTTTTGTCAATAAATTGTGGATTTGTAGGTACTTACTTAAGTAACTTAAATTTGATCTAAAAAATTTTTGACATGCCTCCCGCTATAGATTAGATAAACAAGTAGAAATGACATAGAGTATAACATTGAAAGGGTCTCGTAAATTAAAGCTAAGATTATTAATCATAAAACTTCTAATGGTTTTCTCACAAGTAACTAGTCAGTGACGAGACACCAAAACGATACTAGGCTAGACTAGGCTGGGAGGAAGAAAAATGCAAAAACAACAATGTTTATGGATACCGATTGTCTCGCCATAGTACTTCTTACGTGTGAAAAGCCTATAACCAATAATCTTATTTCCAATATTAGCAACGAAATTTTGAAGACTACGTAAATTTCCCCACTCTCTGAGGTGTTCTATTTAACTAAAATTGTGCTATTTTACAGGGCAAGGAAATTATTAGTAAAGTTTATCACAGAATGAAATTTGAAGCGGAGCACGGAATAGAGAATCTATCTGACGCAAGGTGGCGAACTGCGCAAGCTGTGGGTTATAGCCAACGCACTATATCCAATATACTAAAGGAAGAAAGGCTATCTAAATCAAATACATGTATAGATACAGGACAAAATATTTTCAAGTCGCCCACCAAAAGAATGCGAGGGTGTCCTAAATCTTCACTGGACAGTTTCGATATGTCAGTATTACGAAGAACATTGATGTCATTTCACGATGAATTTAATGAAACTCCGACACTCAAAAAACTTAAAGAAGTTATGGCGGAGAAAATTGGTTTTGATGGTAGCATAGAAACTTTGCGTAAATGTTTACGAGAGTCGGGCTATGAATGGGCGAATATAGACGACCATCGTCGAGTGCTCATTGAAAAGCATGAGATACAAATGTCGCGATTACGTTATTTAACACAGCTGAATAAGTACCGCGATGAAGGTCGCTACATCGTGTATACAGACGAAACTTTTGTGCAAGCATCACAAAAAATAATTATTGTACATGCTGGTGGATGCCAAGGTTTTATACCAAACGCTTTCCTAATGTTTAAAGCGAATTCGAGTGGTGATTATCATGATAACATCCCTTTTGAAAATTATAAATTATGGTTCATAAACCAACTATTGCCCAACCTTCCAGAAAAGGCCGTTATCGTTTTGGACAATGCTTCATACCACAATAGGCCTACTGAAACATGTCCCAACCCCTACTCGAATAAGAATACAATGCAGGAATGGCTAAACAAAAATAATATTCCCTTTGAGCAATCATTGAAAAAAATTGAATTATATGATTTAGTTTTAAAAAATAAAGAAAAATTCACAACATATGTCGTTGATCAAATAGCAAATTCAAAAGGATTTGAGATCCTACGGTTGCCTCCGTGTCATCCGGATTTAAATGCCATAGAAATAATATGGGGGAATTTAAAAAACTATGTTAATGAGAGAAATTTTGGTCTGACTTTAGCTTCGACCATGGCACTCGTGCAAGAAAGGATTGATATGATAGACAGTTCTATGTGGGAAGCTACATGTCGGCATGTGTGTGAAGTAGAAAAACAATACCTGAAAAACTTTGATACTGATTCAGAATTTATTATTAACATGGAGTCTGATACCGATGATAGTGATATGGATGACTAGCGTTTTTAAAATAAATTATAAGATAAAGATATTTTAATTAAATGTATAGCATTTATTTGTAAAACATTTAAAATTTTCCCTACTCATCTGATTTCGGTCTTTATATTTTTTTTACAAAAAAGTAAGTTCTGTTACAAATAACATTTTTTGTATAGGTATATATCAGTAACAAATTTAATATTACGAACAATACATTGAATTTTCTGCACCCAGTACCGAAAGCTGGAACGCTTAAAAATTGTGAAATCGCCAGTTATCGTTTAAAATTACGTCAAATTAAAACTATGCAACATGTGACCAATTTTCGATTAACCGACCTGATGCTGAGTGATTTATTCCCTACTCTTTTAACTAATTAAACTAGGATATAAAAGGGTCGGCCTGCACGATACCGAAGTTGATTAAAAGAAGCTTAAGAACTCTCCAGACAACTATCTCCACGTAACAAATCAATCCGTCCCTCCATTTAGACGTGAAAGATGGACAACCACGCACTTCCACATTTATAACGTTAGTATCCAGATCGAATTTGCACCAACTGTAATATGGATAGCTGGCTGTTGGTTCCTGGCAACCCAAGTTGTACCAAAGTAGGTATACTATTCATGTAATATTGTTTAATGCTTGTTTATGATTAATAACAGGCCTGAAAAAAATTATTAGTTAATTCAATTTTAATTTAGCCTGTGATATATTTAAGCAACCTATATGAATTTTATCCATTTAATAATATAAATTAGGTACTAAAACTGTAGTGTAGTAGATTTGTTAAGAAATAAAACACAAGCATAGATATTAAACTTTATTGGGCTAGCCCTGCTTCTGCGCGAGTTCCCTAGCCTTGGCCTTCTCCAGCTTAGCGATACGCGCGTTGGACTTGTTGCCGAGCGCGCCGCCGCCCCAGTGTCGTCTAAGTTCCTCGTACCGCTCGTTGAAGTTGGTACGGATAGCCTCCACCACCTTCGTGAAGGCAGCTCGGTCTCCAGACTCCACCTATGGTGATGAAAAGAAAGCAAGGTTCAGTTTTGTGGTCTTGCATGGGACATAAGTCCCAGTATTTGATTTATAAGGATTGATAAGATTAGCACCAAAAACAGCGCGTAATGTGAACCAGAAAGAATAATGTCTTTGTGCTATACAATACTCAGTGATTCAATATTACCAAAATCACTCCTTAGTACAAAATCTATAAAAATCCTGTACTAATGAGTGGTTTAAAACCATTAAACAACTGAGCACTGGCAGTTATTAATTCAACATAATGAAGATGGCACACTCAGATATCTCAGTATGGTGGTAGAGAAGCTATCCTCATGGCATTCAGATAGCAAATAAATCATCATAACATGCTCATCTTCATCAATATATGAATTTGTTGATCAAATCAGGTGGTAAAAAATGGGCTCTTCATATTTAGTATTTGAGGTCTGGGGTCTGAAGGTCCATTGGCTCTGATCATTATTATTACATAGCAGTTATTAAACAGCCTCGGAAGACTATGAGTGCATAGTATTTCAACAATTACATTATCTACTACTGCTTGACAATAATCAAACCTAATAAGTGGTTATGTTTTATTGTTGACTGCACTAACTTAAATAAAATAATAATACTTACATGTGTAAGAGCTAAGCAAGTGCATGTCTTGCGGTGGACGAGGGCTCCCAAGCGAGATTTGCCTTTTACAATGCAGTAGGGCACGCCCATTTTACGGCAAAGGGCTGGCAGGAAGAGTACCAGCTGGAAAAATTATAAAGTATAATAAATTTTATACTATTTGTATATTTGCTCAAATAATAACATAAATGTTGCACATAACTATGCAAATGTAATTTTTTAATAACTACCAATCAGTAACAGAAATTGAATAAAAGGCTCAGAGTCAAATGGCTTCATGCAGCGTGTGAATTTATAATCCACAGCCTCAGGTGAAGAAATTCTAACATCATCGCCATAACCATCTAATATTCCACAGATTGATAAGCAGGTGTTCCTTCATTTTGGCCATAACACACTGGTTACTGATTGACACAACACATTGGTATTGCTGATCTGCAAAGCCAGCCAATGACCATATACCATCGCATTGTTCAGCCATTCGTTCTTTGGAATCAGGAAGACGCCTAATATAACATATTTTATTTATTTATTTATATAACTTTATTAGTAACTTCAAACTGGGGTTACAATGGATGGACATAATTTCTAATGGCATTCTCTGACAGTCAACCCTTGGACATGACAGGAAGTTGTTCTCTCTACTTACAAAAATAACACTCAACACGCTATGCCAAAAAAGTTAGCGTGCATCAAAATAATACACTATGATAGGTACATTTAACACCATCCCACAAATCACACATATTGGTTGATACATCATGCTCGATACCTATAAGGTGAGTTGGTCTAATGTTTTGCCAGAACCAGTTAACTCTCAATATATGAGAAAGCTCAAAAAAAATAACACCCACCTCAATAGGGTCAACATCGTGAGCAATCACAACAAGTTGTGCCTTCTTCTTTTCAACCAGCTTGGTAACAGTGTTTGTTCCCGAGCGGATAGTGTTGGGCCTCTTTGGTGGGGGCTCATCTTTCTTGGCGACCTGTAAAGACCAACTTATTAGACTATGATAATGAGATGCAACATTGGTGAATTAGTGTGGCATAATCAGAGATCTTGGTGGTTAAGAGGTCGTCATGGCCATCAGGTATATAATTTTTATGCATCATTTTAAAATATGATGATATTTTTAGTTCTCGGGAGTCAGTAAAATTTGAAGTAACTGATATAGATATCAATGTTTCCCTTAAGTATAAAAGACATTTTATTGTGGATGTATGCCAAAAATGTTGTTAGAGTAAAAATAAAAAAATATGCATTTTTTGCGAAAAGATAATACAATTATGATAGTGAAGTCATTTAACCTACAAATATCTGTCAAAATGCATAAAGATAAAGAGGAAAAGTGAATGAAATTCAAAATTGTTTGATTTACTTCATAAATGCATGCGTTTAAGCTCAAATAGAAAGTTAAAAATAAACCTTTGCTTCAGCAGCTTTCCTAAGGCGTTCTTTCCTGACTGCCTCAGTTTCGGGCCTGTATTTTTCAAGGATCTTGAAAAGTCCTTTGGCTGCAAAATTATTTTTACGTTAGATCATCATCATTATAAATTGAAAACAATAAATAAGTACAGGAAGATACATCAGAGTTAAAAAGCTCGTATATTTGTTTGATAATCACGGAGATTCATAGTTGCATTTGGAAATCATCATTTAATATATGAAAATGGTACTAAGCTAAAGAAAAATCTTATGTATACCAAAGTTGTGTATTCTTTTCAGAATTATTAAAGTCTAACTGTAATTTTAAAGTTGCTGTCTGAATTTTAAAATATTTACACCTCGTTTATTTATATCGGTAATTTTAGTATGGATGATAATATTTTTATCTAAAAATCTTGTTTTTTTTATAGGTTAACATTAACATAATGTGACATGCAAAGTTTATTCACTCATATTATAGAATCTTATTACACACAAATAAATGATAACATACAATATAATTATAGATTGTTCAATACAAAAAAAACAATTTGTCAATGTACATTATTACACTAATATTATACAGGTAAACTTATATGTTTGATAGGAAGTTAAATATTTATGATATTTATTTAATAGTTTCACATTTGATGAAAATTTCCACGTCATCATCTTACATACCTGTTGTCTTATCCAGAGTCTGAGTAAACTGGTTGATTGGTGGAGGCACCTTCAACCTGCGCTGCAGCACAGCCTTCTGGCGCTGGATGCGGATGTACTTGGGCCATCGCACGAAGCGGGATAAGTCACGTGTAGGCTGGATGTCTTGACCTGTAAGAGTACAGAAGAGCTTGTAGTGTGAAATATTGTCCATATACAATATTGCTTAATAATATTGTTCAGTTCAACAAACTATTATTTTTTATTTACTTAAAATGATACAATAAAATAAACATTAACACACTCATACACATATTGCATGGCCACAACCTTTTGTGTCATACAGTAACACTCTAAAACTTTTATCAGTAAATAGGCAAAACAAATAAGGCTATAATATATTTACTTCCTAACTGGTTCTTCAATTTATGAAATAAGGACCACATCAGTGTTAAAAAGCTCTATATAAAACCCACAGGGAATTTCAGGTAATGATTTTTACATCATTTTGGTCCAGTGTTAAAATAAATGAATTAATAATTAACTGAAATAGCAACTTACCGATGGCAAAGTTCTTTGTGCGCTTCTCAAACAGAGGATTGACAATCTTCTTAGGTTCAGCTTTTTTGACGACCAAAGGGGCGGCCGCTACCTTCTTTCCAACTTTCTTCTTCGGCTAAAAGTCACATGTTTATTAGGAATAAGTCACTTTTGACTTAATATGTAAAAATCAATTCAGGCTTTAAAAAAATTCATGGTAAGTAATTGTAATCGCGCCAATCATAGAAAAGTTGACATGCTTGTAGCTCGTAGGTTATAACAAATTAATACCTAAAACGTTGTTATTTTACCACAAAACACCAACAAATACTCATTGAATGCCCGTTAAGAAAACCGAACAAACTATTTTATCGCAATAACATCATTGTATTCACATTTTCTATTCAAAAACAAGAGCTACCATCGCACACACAACATAGGTATAGCACACAAAAATTATTAATATTAACACTAAAAATATAAAATTTAACTAAACGCACATGGGTTTTACCTTCTTCTGCACCATCTTGAATTAACTTTAAATCTGTGATGTAAAGGCCACGCAAGGATACGTGACCCAAACAGAACACAAGTCTTTCGGCAAAAATGGCCGAAATAAAAAGACAGATTTCAAATGACAAGCCGTCAACGACAGTTGTGGAGGGGAAGGGAATTATCTGTCAAAGTGACAATGTCAACCCTATATTGTAGGTTGGTACAAGCCATACGCGCAAACTTGTCAAGTACCTAACTCGGATTGACATCTCTCCCGCCGGTTAAGACAATGTAATACTTTAACGATTTTGGTAATCGTTAATTATTTTAATATTTTAATCATTTAATTCAGAAGAGCCCGAGATAATATTTAAGTGTATCTTTTGAAAATAATGTGAATATCTATAAGTACCACAGGTAATAGAGAAATATTAATGATGTTGACTGAAATGCCAAGTACCTTACTCTATGAGCAATGATTTATGTTTTTCTACCTTGTTCCATTCATGCATTTAGTATAAACTAAATCCAAACAATGGATGTACCAAAAATGTTATTCAATTTAAATTACTAAAACAATTATACCCACAGAACAGGGGCTTTGATTGTGTGTATACCCCTATGAATTGAAATAGAAGTATGAAATGTTAGAAAAATGGTAATAAAAAATATAGTATGAAAAATTTGTTTATATTTCTAATTTAACCAAATAAAAAAAGAATTGAGGAAATATTTATTGACTTTCACATACCGGTATTTAACCAAATACTGGTATTGTTGTATGATTTACTGTGTGTTACTGAGATTGTTTGGTATTCTGAGGCCAATAATTGTAACAATTAGTGATACCTCATAGACGTAGTATTATTACTAATGATTTCATTAAATATTTTCTAAGCTCAGATACAATATTTATATTGTTAGAATGAAGTACATAGATTAAGTTATTATTATACGTAATTTATTAGCGAACGTTATATTATTGAAAACATTTAACAGATGGCGTTGCTCTATCAAATCTATACTACTTACAAAATAACATGTCATGACTGACTGATTCATCACCGCCGAGCAAAAACTGTTAAAGTTACAGCCATGAAATTTGGTGAATAGGGTCGTTTTATTGAGTAGACACCCACTAAGGAAGGAATTTTGGAAATTTTACCCCTTAGGGGGTGAAATAGGGGTTGAAAGTTTTTATGGAAGTCCGTCATTTTCTAAGTTAGAAATATGAAACTTTATTTTTAGGCTACTGAATAAAAATCGGTTGATATGTTTTTAAGCATTTCTGGAAATTCTACCACTATGGGAGTGAAAAAGGGGTTGAAAGTCCTTATTAATGGGCTATTCATTAAAAATAAATACGTTTAAAAAAAGGAATAAATTATCCATACACTTTTTAATTCCACTCCAGTTAATTTCTTTTGAATCCTCCGCTGCTACCAACACCTCACTGCGGTGCGGTGTAATACGGAGAGGAAACATTATTAGGTAGGCGACCCGAACGGGCAAACACGTGAGCGCAGACATCGTTGACAGTCGTTCATATTCTAATGTAATAACTGCCACGCGAGTAAAGTTGCGGGTAACAGCTAGTACTTTATAAAGAAATATGCTTCAATAATTTGAAAATATTTATTTATTTATAAATTCACACAACGGTTGTTACAAACTAAAGTTATTTATGCATAAATTATACATGTGTGTACAGTAAATGCACCACTTATAGGTGAACATAGCATGCAACACAAACAGGAAAAAAAAAACAGACAAAGAATTATACGTAGCATGAATCCTGAATCAAAACAAATAACTTATGAGTGTAGTGTCATTAAAAAACCTCATTAAATATAAATGAAAACAAATAATAAATACAATGCTACTCGAGCTGCAGCATTTTCATCCATCCATCAGCCTTTCAACATCCACTGTAGGACATGGGCCTCCCCCAATTTCTACCACTCTGATCCGTCCTGAGCCTTCTGACTCAAATAAATAAATAAATAAATAAATAAATGCCTACTGATACCCGCTGTCTTCTTTAGCTCGTCAGTCCACCTGGTCGTAATGCTGCAGCGTCTTACTAAAACGAAATATCGACGACTTGGATAGAACACGTAAGTTTCTTAAAGAAGGATTCCCAGAAGATAAAGTTGAAACAAAATTTCTTGTATTAACTTCCGGATTCATAGTACAACTTCACTATTAACTCTTGAATAGTTTATTAAGAAATGTACTACACCGCGCTACAACTAAAACTTTCAAAGTTCTTTCAATCAAAGACGACTTTGAACTAAAATCGATAGAACAAACTCAGCTACAAGTCTAGATAATCTATTTACTTGACGCTAAAGGCCTCATCGGGTGCTGACAAGGCCTCGATATTTCGCATCCGCAATTTTATGAGTCCTTCGTCGAAGTGCGGTTTTATTAAGTCTTTCCTTGAAGCTTTAAACTGGTCAAAGCAGTACTAGTCACGTATTTAAAGTATCTCCTTATGATATGACACAGTGTCAAGGTTTGGTCAGTCCCGAGCAGAGACCCATGCTTAACAATGTGCCGTGAGGAAATTGGATTGAAATCAGCCAGGTAGCCGAGGCTTCTTCTTTCTTTTTTCTCTCTTTTCTGTCTACTTTTTCTCTTACTTTCTCTTCTTTTTCTCATTTTTTTAAAAGCATATCTACATATATACGTACAATCGTGTCAGGTTTGGATGTCAAAAAGGATTTGATTTGTGAGCAAGGTATAAATCTAATAGATAGGTCCCGTTAAAACCTCTAGGCCACCATCTGCTATCTCTACCACTAAGGTTTTCCAGAAGACTGATCTTATATCCTTTTCCACTGACCTATCTAAGCTTCCATTGATTCACATGACAGATTTCGTTCGGCGGCACGCCCGCAGCTTTTGATAGCGGCGGATAATAACAGTGTGGTCTACCATGTAGAAATACGATATTCATGCCAGATAATATTGAATAGTTAGGTGTGCAAAAATGTATAGAGGCGCTAAACTACCAGCAGGTTGTAGAGATATCTCTGTGAAGTTGGTATCGTTATGTTGGCTAAACTGAATTATCACAGACAATTTTTTATTTCAGTTAGATGCGGACTTTTGTTTAGAATGGAAGTCGTATTTCTTTTTCGTATATATTTGTGTGTTTCAGAAATATATTAATGGTATATACATATTTGTGTTTCAACGTTTTTTTTTCGAAAAAATGGAGTTTCGTGTCTGAATATTTTGTTATAGATTTATATGCGTATAATTATTGGATTTGGTTATTATCTATGACGCTAGGTAGCGTAACGTAACCTGGAATACAGATCACTTGATGATTAGAGTTTGTCCTGCTCAAGAAAATTTAACAGGGATATCAGTGCGTACCCAGCTTAGAGGAAAGCAACAATCACGATTTTTATAGGACCTCGGCCTTGAGACAAATGCCTTTTCTGTTAGCATTCAAGCCAACCACTATAAAAAACATGTATGGCATTTGGTGCAGAAAAATATGGCTTCCGTTTTTCCGTAATAAACGTCATTCCCATACATTTTTGAATTTGGGTTAGGCGTGAACGATAACAGAAACCACTTTTGTCTGGAGACGCTCATCTGGAGATAGTGGCAGCAGCATAGTCTCACCACCGGTGACCATTCTACAGTCAACATAGTAGGAATGTGAAAAACGAACTGAAGAGCTGTAGTATCCAGAACCGTAAAAACCATACAACATCTAGAAGATACCAAAAGACGTATTCCCTATATTGAAATTCCATACAGCGTATGCCATTCCAAATATGTTACAACCTTATGGTAAAAACTCCGTAGAAAAACCGAATGTAATATTCACACGTAGCTGCCAAATCTTTTACATCTTCATGCTATTATATATGGCGTTAGGGGAGCTTGCCAATCGGCGAAATAGTTTGACGTGGAGAAAGTTAACTTAGTGGAGAAGTTACGAATAAATATATTAACTATGTATACAAGAAAAATGTTATAATCAATATATTTCAATACGTCAATACGTGGTTGAAGAAATCAGGATTTAACTTTCTTAATTCGTACATAAGAATAAATGTATTTCAATCATTCGTTGGTATCCATTGTCCAATTACTTGGACTCGGGTGTCCTCTTACAATGTGAGGGGTCTAGGCTATAATCCACCACGCTGGGCAAGTGCTCATTACGATTGGTAGATGCAGACTTTATATATCTTCAAGAGCTGGGGAACTTCTGCAGTGCAGGTTGTCTCATGATGTGTCAAGTGAACTTGTCACCAGCACGTTTCTTTGTAAGGTTAGGAACCCAGGACAAGTCAAGAGTGAAGTGGCTTTTACTAAGTTCGCTTTACAATCAAAGACTCCATCGCCACTTACCATCAGGTAGGTCGTGGTCAAGTTATCAAGCACTTAATAAAACGTTTATTTTTTATTCGTAAGCTAAATTATACAAACCTCTTCTATAGCATCTAACTGGACATCCGCAAGGCCTCCATTCGGGAGGTCGAGCGGAGTTTCCTTAGCTTGTGCGGCGGCCGCCGAATGCCTCGCAGCGGTGGCCCCCGCACCCCCTGCAGTAGGCCTCGTGGCCTCCAGCAGGACCTTTAGCGACGCGATGGCGTGCAACTGCGTCGCCTTCTCGTCTACTTTACCTGAAAATGGGGATTCTTATAGTAATGGCCGCTACCAATAATGTATCTGTCCATATGAGTTTAATGTATGGATATATTAGTATCAAACTGCCACTTAGACTCGTTAATGGTTCCTTAACGCAGTACAGAATCTGTATACACATTAAATAAGCGATGTAAGAAATTATTAATGACACTGTGTAAGTTAAGTAATATTAGTCAATCTAATTATGAAGCTGTTCGACTGGTATGCTCCTGTGTCAGCTGATATATTACAATTTTCTGAGCAAAGTTTTTATAAATTTATACATTTATAAATTTATAAAAAGTTTGCTAAGTTTTATAAAATATATAAAATAACTTTTATAAAAAGTTTGATAAGTGCTATCTGTAACTGTGACTACGTAAAACCTCCTTGGGAGTTTATTGATGCTTCAATCTTCTTCTTTTGAACCTGGTAGGAAATAAATGAAAGCTCATAAAATAAATAAATATTTTTGAACATTTCATACATGGCCATCCTATCCCAAACTAAGCGTTAGCTTGTACTATGTTGACCAGTCAGGTGATAAACATACATATATAATTTTAAATACATATTATATAAATATTTTTTAACACAGAAAAAACATTCCTGTTCATCACAGAAAAGTTTGTCCTGGGTGGGAATTGAACCCACTACCTTCGGCAGACTAGTCAGGTGCACCAACTACTAGACAGGAACAGAACAGTTCAGTCAAAAGCTTATATTCCCGCACTAGAAATATCTGTGTTGCTGGTGGCATTAACAACAAATACAATATTAAGCCCGATAATAACTTTATATTGGATTCACTGATTTTATTATTCTTTTTTTATTCAAAAGCTAGTACTTGCCGCATGCTGCCACGTAATTTTGAGCGACATCTGACGGTTAGTGTTTCGTTGACAATGATAGTTTCATTGTATTACATGTCGAA
>DWJZ01005608.1:0-13860 GCA_018249125.1 Asbolis capucinus | reverse complement strand
AAATTTAAACTATTTTTTTTAATATAATGTTTATAAGTGGCCAGTTCTAAAAACTTTCAGTTTGGCCCTCGTACTAATGAGCATGGGTCTTTTCTCTTACTCAAGAGGCCTAGTGCATATTCCACCACGCTGCTCCCGTCCGGATTGGTGGAGGAGTTAGTGGCCAAGTGTCGGAAGTTTTTATGCCACGATGTTATAATAGGAACCGCGACCGTCAGCTTTACGTGCCCTCTGAATCACGGAAGGGTTCAAGATTTTTTTGGCGCTAATGGTCACCCTAATACCGACCTAGCCCGATGTTAACTTCGCTCACTTACTATCGATATAACCTGCCGGGCTATGAACTGTTCACGACAATTACAGATAGGTACATTTATATAAATACCTACAGAGAAATATAATTATAATGTTTGTCTTTCTCCCTCTCTCTCTCTAACTGTATCGTGAATATGTTCTGTCTAATCACTGGCATAGAAAAGTTATTTGTCGTAAATTAAGTTAGAGAAGGATAAAATCCAATTTATAATATACGTAATATTATTAAGTTATTTTACCCACATTTTGTATTATGTATCTATATCATTTTGTACCCTAGCTATAAACGTTGTATAGAGAGTGATATATATTTTCATTTATATTAATTAACTAGCCGATACGATCGACTTTTGTATCGAAATGTGAAAGTAATTAATCGATGTTTTCGCATCTCTAAATTTGATATGTGGAGCGTGTTATTGACACCCATGACTTGTTCTTGCTCACTTTCGCTCGTGTTAAGGTCATTTGCAGTGTTAAAGTTGATATGTTTGTTGATGAAAAAAATTAGTAAATTTAAAGGCTTTTCTCTTTATATTAGGCCGTGAATCCTTCTCTAAATACGTATAGGAAATAAGGGTTCTTGATAACTTCTTACATTTTTCAATAAATGAATTTAAATACATATATCGATTAAAATAAGGAAATTTTAAAACCATCTCAGCATCAAGCATTTAGGTCCGATAGCGATACCTGAAATCTGGCCCGCACCAATATCCTTTTAATATTTGTAGCCCTCATATAAGAAAAAGTTGTCGACCCATGGTAGATTGTCCATATCATTAACCATCTCTAATGTGGGTGGGGGTGTGAAGGGTATACTTGTTCACTTGGTCAAGGGGTTAATTGGGTCAAATGTACCGTAGCAACATCCGGCGACCGATCCTTCCATTGTGTTGCCAGTCTTCGATTACTCTACCATTGTACCCATCACAATGTGTTGCCAACTTACGAAACTGAACTAGGTTTTGTTTCAACACCCATACATGTATTATATTAACAATACCTGCATTGATAGCCTAGTGGTTTGAACGTTGGTTTCTCGAACGGGAGGTTCTAGGTTCAAATCCTACTCGCACGTGTAAATTTCAAAGGTCATAAGTTGATCGTATCAAAAGTTCATTATCACTTGTTACGGTGAAGGAAAACATCGTGAGGAAACCTGCAATTCTGAAAGTTCTCCATGAAGTTCTTGAAGGTGTGTTAAGCCTCCCCAAACCGCTCTAGGACGCAAATGACACTGCTTCTTGTCATTACTATAATATATTAACAAAAACTTCAGTAGCTCACCTTTCATATATCTGTGGTTTTTGCGACAAGCTCGAACAGATAGACTATAAATTAATTATCAAAAATGTTTAAGTGTCTATATAGATAAAAAAACTAACGTGCATCAAAATTTCCAAAAAGTATTTAATGAACAGAATGGACCCTGTCACAATTTTATTATTAGTATAAACGTCTATCTGTTTATC
Source organism: Asbolis capucinus (assembly GCA_018249125.1). Classification (NCBI taxonomy): domain Eukaryota; kingdom Metazoa; phylum Arthropoda; class Insecta; order Lepidoptera; family Hesperiidae; genus Asbolis; species Asbolis capucinus. Next base: position 12,070 of record DWJZ01005608.1, on the reverse strand, counting down.
ACCGGGCATCAGTTATTAAAAGTTATTATACCTCGATCTATTTTCAATTAAATTATATTACCTATATCTATATATATATATATAGGTAATATATATATATATATATATATAGGTAATATAATTTATATATATATATATATGGCTGGGAATTAAATTATTTAAACCAGACAAGACCAGAAATTATAAAATGAGTAATATGTAATTAAGTAGGCAGCTAATGGTCACAGACAAAAAACAGTTTTTGAATTGTTTATTTTATTTTTGTGATAAACTTGCAATGGAGAACACAGGTCATCTCATGGTAAATGATTGCCGCTGCCCATGGGCATTGACAACACCAGAGGGTATTACTAACACGTTGCCTGCCAGGAAGGAAGTAATAGACACGTGGCGAAGAGAAAGAAACCAGGGAAGCAGTACATAGCTGAAGGAACCGGAATAAATGACGACAGCAAACCAACAACATACCGCTTCAGGACGAGGGATAGAAAAATAATGGAAAGGTCTAAATGATCATGAGAATAAAAGCGGAAATGGCTCTCAGCTGGTTGCTGGCTGCATGCAGCTGGAACGCGACGAATCGTGGCTGATTCAAGCAAGAAGGGAGTAGCGAGACCAGGTGCTCAAAAAGATACTAGTCCTTCAGTATAACCCTGAGCAGCTTTCATCGCCTTTTACGAAAGGTAGGCCAGCAGGGTCTGGGGTTGGTATTTTAAGCCGCCCGACACGGCTTTTCTACGGTACCCTAAACTCGCAACGAAATTAGGGTCAGTTACATTAAATCAAGTATGTTCTTGGCTACTAAACAAAGGTAAAACCAGGTAAACATTATGCGGCGGGTCAGTATGCTAATATATCATTAAGTAACACTCTTCACATTGAAAGTTAATATGTGTGTAAGGTTTCTGTAAAATGGTTACGTTCACTTTTCGTACGTGCGGAGAATTTGGCGTTAAATGTGAAGTAATCTGGGAAATTTTTGGAAGGACAGAGTTATTACTGCTCTAGCGTTCGACCGCGGTATACCAATGTTGATAAAAGTAGCTCATGACACTCTCAAACTCTCAAAACAAGTCAATCCGTCGCTACGTTTCGACGTGAAAGATGGACAAACATACAAACACCCATACTTTCCCATTTATAATTTTAGTATGTTTATAAGTTTATAAGGTTATAAACTTATAATTTTAGTGTTTTTATAAGTTTATAAGATTATAAACTTATAATTTTAGTGTGTTTAATATAAGTTTATAATTAAAACGACATATTTTACAAGATTTTAAATTTGCTTCATTTTTTAAATCTTCGAAAAAATTGATTGACAGAAGTTAGTTGTGAGTGAAAAGCACTGATCTGATTCAAATAAAATTATGCACAATTTACGACTATACAACACGATTACTTTTATAATACTTCATATCTCGGATAATGGTTTAATTCCCGTCGTCCCCCAAATTAAATTAATTGGATCATAGGTATAAAGTTAAGCAGACAGAACCGGCTCAGCTAGTAAAAAGATCTGTCAATTTTAAGAATCTTAATAAATAAATAATTATGTTATATATAATTATACATACATAATTAATTATCTAATTGCCGTGCAAATTCGATCTGGAATTTTCTTATACAGTACAGGAAAGGCAAATCTGTGATCAAGTTTTGTTATTCATAGAAGTTAAGCTTTCTTAGAAACATTAACATTAATATTGCAAAAAGAATATGCTAAGATATGCGGAATCTATTTGCATATTTTACATAATCCTAGATTCACCAACTCTTAAAGATACATAACAAATTCTACTAATTAAAACCGAAGTTCTATCTACTAATTATAAATTCTTCGTAACTTTTTACGCCACCTCTGTAATATTTTCTTACACTCGGCCATTACGTGCCATTTACCTCTTTATTGGAATGAAGTTATTAATAAATTACCATTGTAGGGTTTGTACGTTATTTTTTTATTATCTAAATACGAGTACATATTTGATAAACTCACAGAATTAAATGTAATGTTGTCTCCACGAACTTGATAAATATTACGTAATAAAAATTATATAAGGATAGAATAACTTAGTATATATTTCGGTTATTTGAAAACATGTATCACATAACCAAAATGTGAGAGATAGAAAAAAAACTTGTACCTGTTATTGCTCTGAATTATGAATATATGAGAAAGTACAAACTGCTTTATATATATTAAATATATTGCGCTGAATTCACCAACCTCAAGGGGCTTTTAACAGGAAACTCGATACGCCCAGGACAATAACGACATATACAGTACAATAGTTTGATTATGAATTAAATTAATTGTATAAATCGTGGGAAATTCACAAGAAAAGGGGTTGTCAAGTAATTTGCTTGTCAACTGTCATAATGACACAACCGGCAAAGGTTATTGTTGTTACTTTGGCTTCACGAAAACTTTTAGTGATTGCGGTTGTCTTGTTTTGCCTACGAAAGGTGCAACAGTTTTTTATGGGGTTTGGTGTACGTTTTTTTTTTAATAACTTATTCTAAGGTGATAATTTGACAAACAAGCAGACGGGACCTGGTGGTAAGTAATCACCGCCGCCCACGGACGTTAATAACAACAGACTGAAATGTTACAACTTGCCTGCCAGGAAGTAAGTAATAGACAGGGGGAAGCGAAAGAAACAAGTGAAACGGTATACTGGGCGCACTGGGAAACAGCAACTGGGATCAATAACTACAGCTAGTGACCCCAGATACACCAACAACATACCAGTTCAGAATGCGCAGGATTCGGACCCAGAACCTCCCGTTCGAGAGACCAACGCGCACACCGCAAAACTATCACTACATTAGTGCTTAAGTTTATTAATAATACCTAAATAAGCACGGTAGCAAATAAAACTTTCCTCTTCATATTATAATTGTAGAAAAATACAGTACGAGAGAAAGGAATAGGTACCTACGAGTATGTTATGAGTATAATTATGTATTCGTAACTGTGATTCTAACGTGTAGTGAACATCTTGAAATAAATTACGAAACATAATGCTTTCCTGTATTCTGTTTGAATTTAAATCTTAGGTTTATGTAACATTTCCTTCGTATTATTAGGTATTCTTAACAGATTTCTAAATTCCTTTGTATATCTTTAAAGTGCAAACACTTCTTTTTGATCTGATTGGATAACAAATGTTGTTTGTTTTGTTGTTTTGTTTCCTTTTGGGGTTTCAACTTTTTATTAGCCCACTAATGAGCACGGGTCTCTCTTCATTTTGAGGAGGACTGGAACCTCGTTTTCTTTTAAATATATAATATAATCATGTAAATAAATAATTTAACCGATTAAGTTAATTTTCTAAAACGCCTCACTTGTTTTTAATAAAGATCAGATTCTATATATATGTATATATGTACTATATTTTCATTACAAAATAGTTATTTTAAGTGTATTATCATTAATAAGTTTTCTATAAAAATGCTGCTGTGAATCGAGGCCGGGACCCCACTGCCTGCCGCATCTACTAAACAGAGCTTTAATGTTGAAACAAAATTATAACACAACAAAATCAACTATAAAATAACATCGAAAGCTTTTACCTTTCACATATACATTTCCGCATTTCATGTAAAACTAAATACATTGTAATAATGTTTACAATCATCAAACGTAACCGAAGTTTAAAGTTATATCATTACTAGCAACAGGAAACACAACATACTTGAGTGGATGTACTTCACTTTGTGGGCGAAGCATTAATTGAAAAGATATTTCGATGTTCAATGGATGCACTTCGTTGCACGCTTTCAATAAACATTACGTAATGCTTGCAGCGCTTGTAGATGGCTTGTCGATTGTAAGTGATAGACTGTGTGAAGCAACAGTATTTTCAAGAGCTTACATGTTGCGGAGGGCTATCGCCGTCGGTGTCGGTTATTATCGTCAGATAATCCGGAAGCCTTCATGTGGCTTCACAACTTAAAACTTTACTTATATTTTCGCCAATCCTCATTAAGCGAGGTGAAATCCCCTCTTGAGCTCCTTTTGGGCTCTTCTTGGACCAAAAATAGGTAAATGCCAATGTGACATCAAGACTTAAAAGAGTAAACGCCAATGTCAGGTGATTTAACGCCTTTCAAATAGTACTTCTATTCCCACAACTATAAGCAAGGTAAAAATTACGCGAATGATTTTGTCTTTACTATTGCATGCTGAAGGTTGATTGAGAATGAAAATGGGACATTATTTGAATTTTAAGTTTCTGTACAGCAATTAGGAAGATTGATGTATGAGTACATTCGTGTTGTGCTGACCTCTGCTGGTGGCGTGACCGTTTAAGATTATCTTACACAATGCATGTTTATGATGATTCCTGCTAATCTGTTGTTGTTTGTATAATTGGAAAATTCAAAAGATTTCTGTATGCTGGTGAGTTATAAGTCATTACAGTTCTTTGTGTTTTTATAAATAATAATCATCATTATTATAAACCATAACTGTCTCACTACTGAGCTCGGGTCTTCTCTGACAATTTGAGAGGTACAGGCCACAGTCCATTGCTGGTCAACGGACTGGTAGTCTTCAACTATTTTGGAGAACTTATGTGTAAAAAATATATTTTTGGGGTCAATGGGCATATTTTAAAATGTTCTAAGATTAAAGGTTTGACGCGTCAATGAGCAACAAAAAGTTTGTTAAAAAATTTGTGCCAATTGTGCTGTATGAGCACAATGTTATAAAAATATTCTGTTTGCTAAAATTTTTAAAAACAAATACTTTTACAATAAGCAATTAAAGAAATGAATAATGTAATTCAATTTTCATTTAAAGGTCTTAACCTATAAATGAAAACTTAAGTTTTACTAAACTACTTATAGTTTAGTAAAACTTGCAATGGTTAATAATGCGTATGTGGCAATTTAAAGCATATTTAAATATTGCATAGTAAGTCGTATCATATAAAAATAAATGTAAATAGTAATCTCCACCAATCTACATTGAAGCGGTTTGTAATATACACTAGAACCCCTCACTTCATATTCATGGAGAGGCCCATGTTCAGTAGTGGAAGCAATTTAAGGTTTTTCATTGCGCCTACTGAATTCGAAATAAAGTCCAGATAAAAGACTAAAAATATATCAGTATCTAATAATTGCAGTCAAGCTTTCACTTATAATATGTAAAAAAATATATAATAATTTTATAATAAATAAATTCAAAAAACCTGCTTATTCATTCCTGTTAATGCCATGCGGAGTATTACAAGGCGGTATAAAACGGTAGGGGCCCTCGTTAAAGTTAATTATTATTAAAAAAATGCAGAACAACGATCTGTTTCGGATATGGAGGATTGTCTGTAACGGTGATTGAAAATATATGACCATTATTAGTAAAGATTATGAAGTCACACTACATAGATAAAATAATCTACTTTTGTTCGGGTCCAATAATTTATGTGGTTTAACCAGTTTAAAATTTTAAATAAGTTTATTTTCTTGGTTTTTACTAAATACGCAGGCTTATCCTGTGCTTTTTATTAGTATTAATTAAACCAATCTAGTGCGCTTTCTAATCGAATATGTTTAGAATATTACTTACCAGTATAGTCTATTTTCTGTTAAAGTTACATAAAACTGAAGGGATATCTTAATATCATTCAGAGCATCGTATTTCCTTGTGTTATGGGTAGTTGAACGGACAGTTGTGCTTGTAATTCTTGCGTATTAAGATAAGACCGTTTCAAAATCTGCTTGTTTTAAATTGAAACTATAAGAAAGTTAGGATAATTTAAAAGCCCTGCCATAAATATAGTCTGTATTCTATATTCAAACCTTCACGTGCTTTGTTATTTTAATTCTTTATTTTTTTTTATTTTTCGCCTTTATGTATGTAATTCTTTAGTACACGTGTTGTTGAACTCAACTTTGATTCGTAGAATATACCTGGCCCTTAAATATTTTTTGTCAAGGTAATTATTTACAAAAATACAGAGGTATTTCTTTTTGAAATTTACTCTTATGTAGGTACTTTACGCACTTACAAAATTTGCATTCTTCAGTCCTCCTCAGACTGTTGTCTGTAATTATGGCTTTTGCATAATTAGACTCCAGCAATCCAGCTGTTAGAAGAGCTAAACTTAAAAGTTACAAATAACGACAAAGCTAGGATAAAGGATAGATAGGATAAAGATATATCTTTCTGTGATGCTACAGCAAAATAAGGGGAAAACAAACAACAATGATAACAGTATAAATCATAAACACAGTTCGTATTGAAGTTAATGATCACAAAAAGTAAAACGTTAGGCTCTGAGTTGTTCGTGGAACTACACTGAGTTCTGCTAACGGGGACTTCAATAAAGCTAGAGTTGCTTCTATAGGTACTCAACTTGTCAGTATAAGATTTTATAGTAAAGTATAAGAATAATAGGATGAGATGGATTTTTATCTTAGTCAGACTTTTACAAAAGTTTAAAATGACGGGTATATGGACGGAAGAAAACGTACAGCTGTAAGTAAAATTAAAAAGTTACTCTACTATGTAATAGTATTGAGATAGTCAAGACAAGCCCAACAGTGGGACAATTATTAGTTTCGATGACGTTAATGACAATTTTACTTTCACATTTAACAAGCTTTTATCAGCTTCTCTAATCCTACTATGGTGATTGGATGGATGTTTGATACTCCTTGACGCAAAAACTACTGAACGGTTCTGAGTGAAATTAGACACAGGAATAGATTATAGTCTGGAACAACACGAAGATTATTTTTTATCAACATAGCGAGCGAGCGAAGCCGCCAGCGGTCACTAGTAACTACATATTGTATGGAAGGGAATCGTGCTACTTGAATTTGACCCACTTCCAATGACCTTATTTATATCTATAATTATGACACTGACAGTACATTTGACAGGACAGTAGATAGTGTGAACGTGTATTTTCACGTTATTAATATTGAACTTATCGAGGACAAGCATATGATTTGGAATACTGTAGTGCAGTTCTTCTAAAGTTACTGTAGGATTTAAATTTAGTCTGTAAAGCCGAATACCTTTGTAGCTGGAGTAACGGACGGTGCTCTATTTACAGCATTCCTTGCGCCGTGTGTTAAGTGAAGAACACGACAGCGGTAAATGTACTGGAATGCGTGAAATTAACTTTAAACACTTTGAAGTTACCTTAACAAAGAAAAAAATATATATAGTGCTATGTTTTGAGTAAAGACAGTTGTTGATGCTGCTGGCATGTAAAAGAAAGAAAGAACGTTTGTTTGCATACAGTGAACGCACAAAAATAGTGAAAAAAAAGACTAAATATATAAATACTATATAAGACTAATATATAAGAATAATAATATATAATATATAAGAATAATATATAAGACTAAATAGGTATATAAATACACTCGCTATAGTAAAACAAATACACACGAATTCAGAACCTCCCCTTTTTTTTAAAGTTACTTAAAAATAAACAAAACAACTAAATTTAAAAACACAAGGTTTAAAAAAAGTCATAACTGTATTGTTAACCGTTAAGGAGTTCCCTTCTTTGGAGCCAATCTTGAATGTAGTATCATGTCATGTTTGTCATAAAAATGCATTGTCATTAGGGTGAAAACTTTATGCAGATTTCAGCTCTCTAGTGTAAGTGGGTCTAATTGAGCTTGCAAGATTTGATTCGTAACAAACAAATATACAAATATTCTGACAACATATTCCCTTACTTATGTGGCAGATAAATGTACATACATATGTTCGTGGGCTATCGGCATCATAATAATTATAATAAAATGTTAATAAGTATTAATTTGCATTGTACTGTTTTTAATCCTCAATCGAAATGTAAGTTGTAGTATCATTTAATTGTTATCACAAATTATACTCACGCTATAAGTTTAAAAAGTAAGTTGATAAATTTAACGAATCATTTCTTTCGCGGCTCAAGTCTGTAAGAAAGTTCTTTATCAGCGACGTAGGTACAACAAGTTTGTATTCAATAAAGTATTACTTATTGTAACTTACCACCTATAAAGCTTTCGTTCCGATTTATTTGCCACTATCTGCTTCGTGAATCCAGCGCGCTGACAACTTAAGCTAGACCCTTGAGAATGCGTTCATTCCTCCTGGCTGGTACCGGATTATTACCGTCGCGGGGGGCAACGTAGGCCATGCTGCCCTGGTCGTTTATCTCAGCTAGAACAATGAGGTTCAGGTTGATTGCACTTGACTATGAATAGTGCTGCTCTAGGCCTTGTACTTCCGCAACTTATATCACGCCATCGAAAGGTTTAATGGCCTTATTGAAAACAATAAAGGTAAATAAATATTTGCTATGATAATGGGTATTCATAGCGGGTGTTCTTTCATTATTATGGAAATTGCTTCGACGAAGCTGTAAGGTATTTCTTTGCTTGTTTATCAAAGAAAGAAACGTGTTTTGAGAATTTATAAATCATAGGTGGGGAAATACTTAAAAGGAGTTGGTTTTTACTCGATTAATTGAATACATAATCATCATCGTTGTAACCCATAACTATCCCACTGTTGGGCTTGGGTCTCCACTCACAATGTGAGGGGTACAGACAGTGGGTTAGCTACTAAGGGTGTCACCCGGAGCGGAAGTTAATGGAGTCACCCTATCTTAATATAAAAGCTATCTTCACAAATAAAAGAATGAGTTTATTAAATATTAATTTTATAACTACGCTTTCATCAACACTACGAAAATTATAAGAAACGATGCCACTGAGAAGTCAAGGATTGTCGTATGGCGGAATCCTCGAAGAAGACAGTCGAGCTAGCGATTTTATTTATTGTTTATACATTGCTCTTAATATCGAATCAACGAGTGAGTGTCACTCCGAAAAAGGTGACACCCGGTGTTGACCGCTCTCGCCACCTCTTCCTACGCCACTGGGTATAGGCCATAGTCTACCACACTGGTCAATTGTTGATTGGATAGCGAATTACTTATACCATAGAATTTATATCGACAATTGAAACAGTCCGTTAGCAAAAGGTTATTCATTAGCCTTTCTCGAGGCCATTACTTGCTCGCCCATTGTGTTAACAATGAAATTACAGCTATATATTTGCTTTAAGGGTACATTTTTCGCTTATTTCTCCATACAAAATGTTCATATAATTTTACATTAAATAAATTTGACACTGTACTTATTTTATCACGTCTTTAACTAAGTTTTGTGATTAAAAGGTCTGTAAATAAACGATTCATTCCAATGTTGGGGGCTTCTAACGATTAAAAATTAATTTCGATCAATACCTAAATACTGATCAAAGAAAATTTTAACTTTTTTAATGCAACTTTGAGTGGACATTTTTAACAATACATTTACGAAAATCCGACATAATAATATATTACATGATTTATTTAACATATATTTTTTTTGCATAGATATAGTGTTTTATTTCAAGCTTTAATTTAACTTGCAGTGTATGTTTGTATATTAGTTTGTTGGTTGTTCGGGTCAAATCTTACAAGCTTAATAAAATCAATGTTCTTTTACACTACGGAGCTGAAATTTTGTGTGCAGGTTCAAATTGATAAATACATATTTAGATATTTTTATTTATTTAAACCCAGTCACAGAACAAAAATTTCTGATCATCAAAGTCAAATATTTATTTTGGATGGAGATCGAATCCAAGACTTCAGGCCTAGCAGTTTTAACCAGTACGTATTAACTACTACAAGCGGGCATCTTTTATTTACTATACATCTCACTCACACCTTCCCATTTTCGCACGATACCGGCTGAAACAGCATGTATTCTATTCGTTTGAATGGCGTACCCTTAACAAACTGAAATACTATTACGTAGATAAATAGCCGCTATTACCTAGTGCTGGTACCGTAATCCGTGATCTTCCGGGATCTAACTGTATGCTCCGGAGACACAGTTATTCCTACAGCCCTTCACCTGGGACCAGCGGTATGGTTACTACTTGTATTAATAATAACTAATAAACGATGTTCTCCAATCCGCACTTGGCCGGCGTGGTGGACTATGGCCTGTACCCCTCACATTGTGAGACCTGAACCCAGTAGTGGGACAATAATGGCTAAATAAATAAACGATTTTGACACCATCACCGTTGCAACATGACAAAGTTCTTAAAAATGAAATAGTACAAGAATTAACAGCTGATAAAAGAACAAAAACTTTAATTCTCATGTTTGTCACAGGTTGCTAGGCAATGGTTTGTTATTAAACATTCCAGATCGAATTGCACCGAGCTAACCAGCTCTACTAAATTAAGTTGTTCTATCATACCTACATAGTTTTAACCCTACAACCGACTATCAAAACACCGGAGCGAGTTACCAAGTAAGGAGTGGAATTTATCTCCAAAGATACATCATGCCCTTCTTCCAACAGGAACTAAACGGTACAGAATATGGTTGAGACACGCTGGTCTAGATATGGAATGCAAAAGTAGTGCAACTTGTTTTTAACGAATACACTTGTAACGCTAATAAGAGGTAATTAAATTATCGGTTTCTGATTATTGCGGTTGAAGTGAGAAGGATATAGTTTGGTCTCATTCTACTACTTCCTGAACAACTAGTTCCTGATCGACATAAATCCAAATTTTTTAATGTATCTATGTGTATCTGTGGCAACTTGTACAACGTAACCGACTTTTATTATCTAGTCTAGTTTTAGCATTAGATTTCTTTATTTTTTTTTACAAGATTTTACTAAACTTGCAATATATGTTAGTATATTTGTTTGTTATGTGTACGGGTCAAATCTTGCAAGCTTAATTAGACCCACTTCCTCTTACGCTACGGAGCTGAAATTTTGCATACTGCTTCAGTTCAGATGACAATGCATTTTTATGATAAGTATGTTCTTCTGCTATGCTTAGGATCGGCTCCAGACAAAGGAACTCCCTAACGGTTAACAATACAGCTACATATGTATGTATTTTTGTGTTTCTTGGTATTAGGGTTGTTTAATTAAAACTTGTGTTTTTGAATATTTTAATAAACCTTGTTATCTAATTTCTTCGTTTAATTTAGATTTTTTAGGTTTCCTCTTTAATTCGAAGCCTTCAAAGTTTCACCATACCAGTCTTTCGTCTTTCCGTATGTCCTTCCGATCTGCACTCTATCGCAGATATCCTCAGGAGTATTCTGGTGCAAATTATCTTTTTTTAATATTGTAAGCCAACCGTTGAGATTTTAGAGGGGATGGGATCAAGTTCTAAAGAATTATTTTGACACATCATTGTAATTACAAGATAAGTCAAATCAATACACGGACTATACATTCGTATCGATTTATTATTTATTTTATACAGTCTACAGTATACAGTCAGCATAAAAAATCGTACTTCATCTAAGTACGGTCAGCATAAAAATCGTATTTCATCTAAGTACAGCCAGCATAAAAAGCTTATTTCATCAAAGTACAGTCAACATAAAAATCTTACTTTATCTAAATACAGTCAGCATAAAAACCGTATTTCATCTAAGTACAGCCAGCATAAAAAGCTTACTTCATCAAAGTACAGTCAACATAATAATCTTACTTCATCTAAATACAGTCGGCACTAAAAATCGTACTTCATCAAAATACAGTCAGCATTAAAAATCGTTCTTCATCTAAGTACAGTCAGCATAAAAAACGTTCTTCATCTAAGTACAGTCAGCATAAAAAGCGTACTTCATCTAAGTACAAGCAGCATAAAAACTGATCGTGACTGCCCTAACTTACCGCTATCATTACACCTAAGCGCGTTTGGCCAAGTTTGTCTCCGTAACGGTAAATTCCCTTCTAGCTTCAGCATACAATACGTCCAGAACGCGAATTACCATAAACGCTTGTCGGGTACTCGTTTGTTACTGGTAACGAGGAAATTGTACCGTATACAGACGGATACGCGAAGTGCCTTATTATGTGCTCAACCCACGCTCCAGTTTGATCGCGAATTCTAAACCCGACCTCTTTCAAATTCAAGAAACTATCGCCTCACGGTGTTTAAACAAGGTGCTTCTCTCCCAAAAGCATTTTGAAGACGAGCTGCACAGTCTTGCGCGGAGAGAGAATTTTTAAA